>CAUYSK010033794.1:0-68040 GCA_963575035.1 Avahi laniger | reverse complement strand
AAGTTCTGATTCGTGCTACATTATTCCCTTACATTACACTATGTATAAATTAATGTTAACAAAACATGGATGAATCTTGAGAACAAACATTACATTAAGTGACTAAGCCAAACACAAAAGGACAAATATTGTGTTTTTCTATAGAAATGAAATATCTAAAATATGCAAATTCATAGAGACATAAATTAGATTAGAAATTACCATGGGTGGACGATTGAGGAGAATGAGAATGTATTGCTTAATTGGTATAGATTCTACTTGAAGGGATGAAAAAAATTGGAAATATATAGTTTTAATGGTTACACAACATTGTGAATGTAATTAATGCCACTGCATTGTATACTAACGGTTAAAATGATTAAAATGGCTAGAATATCTATCTATTAA
The DNA here is from genome assembly GCA_963575035.1 of Avahi laniger. Classification (NCBI taxonomy): domain Eukaryota; kingdom Metazoa; phylum Chordata; class Mammalia; order Primates; family Indriidae; genus Avahi; species Avahi laniger. The sequence goes on along the minus strand of CAUYSK010033794.1, from coordinate 67,653 downwards.
CTATCTCTCTCCACAATAAAAAGAATGGGGGCAGATCCATGTAGGCCTAATGGTGAAGATTATATTTAAGCTAAAACCTAAAGATGGGGAAGGGTGCTTTGCAGATATCTGAGAAGCCTATTTCCAGGAAAGGAAAGCTCCTGCAAATAGCCTGAGGCAGGCACATTTTTGGATGTCTGGGAGCAGTGAGGAGCCAGTGTGCCAGATGGAGTGAGCAAGGTGGGTCATGGAAGATGAGATTAGAAAGACAGAGGCATTCAGACTTTGTAAATGTTGTAGGACGTCATAAGGGCTTTGACTTTTATCCTGATAAAAGCAACTGAGTCTTAGAGCACTGTGAGGAGGGGAAGGACATCTAGCTCAGCCTTATTTTATGAGGATCACTCAGGCATGCTTAAAATAGACTAAATGGGGGGGGGGGGAGGTTGAAAGGGTACCAGTTAGAAGGAGAGCAGTTAAGAGACTTATTTAATAATCTAAAAAAAAGGTGACAATACTTAACCAAAATTCACAAGAAGAGCTATTGAGTCACAGTTACATTGGATGAATTTTGCATTCAGAAAGAGAAACATCACCTAATATTACACTGTAGAAAACCTTGACTGTGCTATAGTTCCATGGTAAACATTTTTATTATTTTTGTTGTGTATTATTATTCAGGATTATGTCAATAATAAGAAAAAAATGATGAATTTAGAGGTAAAAAAAAAAGAAAAACTCTTCAAAAAACACAAAGATCATAAAATGCAAGGTTTGAATTTAAATAGCACTGTAACATATTTGAAAAATCACTGCTGTTCATCATATTTGCAAATATGTGGACCTCAACTATGTGGCATTGAATGAGTCCGATAATAACCGTGCTGTGCATATGTTAATAAGAACATAACCGTAGGGGATTAAAAAGAAAAAATATGAGAATAAAAATGAATGACTTTATTTAAAAATAAGAGACTTTTTTACTATAAAGCTTCAAGAATAATACCATATGTTAAGGTAACAAAAATATGGCAGAACTCATTTTAACATGGTGAAACATTTAAGAATTCTAAGAAATAAAAATGTACATATAGAAATAGAAAATGTAGTCCTTATTTTATATTTAAAAGTAGACGGTGGTAGCATCAAGATAATAAAAAATACTATCTTTGGAATATCCATTAATTTATACTTTCAGTGAACTAAATATGAATGGAAATATCATTATGATAATCATGATATAGGAATGTATACCTTATAAAGATAGTTTAGTATTAAGAGATTAATTTTACTTTTTTTTTGAACAATGCATAGCTTCATTGTTGTATAATCTAAAATTTAGATTGGTAGTTGCGAAAGGGGAAGAACGGTGTATAGAGAATTCATTAGTTGATGGCTGTGCCTTTAAGAACACTGGAAGAATTTTAAAACACTCTCTCTCAAAAGAACCAGTGAAGGAGCTTCCTTTGGGAGGGAAGATCAGCTCTATTTAAAACAAAGAAGAACAATGAGGCATTTTTACACTCACAACACCACCTCTCCTTTTCATAGTTTGGTTTGCCCTCATACAAAGTAACACCCTGACATCCACATTAGAATTGAGATCCACAGGGCATCCCTTTCATCCCTCACTGCCGAAACTCCTCACTAATAATAATTAACCATTCCTGACTTCTATCCAACAGTTTAGTAAATACTGGAATGGGCCTGGGCCTCAGCTGCATTTCTAGCTTTAGCTACAGAATGGGAATGATGGGATTCTGAATGAGATTTGCTGAATAGCATCAGTGCAGCAAAATGACTACTCAATTGTCTACCAATGAATAACCTTTATTAAAATATATATTTTATGTTAGAGTATGTGTGATGATGCTCATTCAGATAGGTCATCTTCAGCTTTATAAAGTTTATTTCTCTACCTGCCTCAGAAAATTGTTAGTATATAACATCACAATGTTTGATAATTGCTCTAAAAGTCATTATACGCTTCATATAAATGTGTTCTTCTAGGTAACGGAAATGGCTTTTATTTCAAGGTAAATGATGATTCGTCATACTCAATGTTTACACAATAGAGCAGAGTGGGTGATACTTAAGAAATAGTCATTATAAATGTATTATTTACTTGATGAGTAAATTCTCGAATTTGATTTGAGGTGTTATTACTCTTAAAATTTCACAGATCTTGTAACTGAATGCCTTCATGCGAGTAGAAACTGTTGTATATATTAGAAGAAATATGGTAGGGATGGGAAAGGGGAGTTCCTTTTCCAAATTCCCACTTTGTTCATAGAGAGAAGAAATTTCTCTTCTATTCTTAGTGGGAAGGAAAAATATGGAAGCATTTATTTAGTTTCTCTCACTCTTTACTCTTCAAGGCAGAGAGGAATGACTTATCTGATTGGTAAGAAATGGAGGAAGGGACTGTGCAGGTATAGATTACAATTTTTGTTTTCCAGAGTAGCCTGTTTTCAGGATCCGTTCCCTGTCTGTATCTTGGGACAGCCTCTGCCCCTGTGAGGGAAAAAAGAGTGGTGATACAGTGTGTCTCAGACCAATGGATGGGTCTGCTTGATCAGCGATGAAGTGTTAGGATGTGATATCCAGCCAATGTTCCAAGCAAATATTTTTACCTCTGTGCCTCTGACTCCTGAATCTCATTTCACAAGCTCTCGAAGGGGTGGGGAAGCTGCTGCCTGGTAGCTTGTTAGTTCCTTAAGTGTGGCCTTTTGACCGAATCCAAATTTTACAGAACAAATCTTTTTATTAAAAGAGATGTAGCTGAGAAAGATGAAGCTTTTCTTGCCTCCTTTGGTGCTTAAAAAAGAATAATCTTGAAATCAGAAGGCTACAGTTTCTCCACCCCTGCAAACATGAGGTCTTCTTCTCTAGTCTGAAACTCCAACATGAGGGACATTGATGCAGTTGTTCTATGATGAGTATAAACACGTGCATATATTTGAGTGTGTCTTAATATCCTCGACAGCTTTCTGTGACTGTTTTCCTAATATGAAAGAAATGAAGATGAAGTTTTGGCTCTGGCTTTAAGGCCGTTGTCCCAGATTGGTCTTTTGCCTTGGCCAACAATGAAATAAGTGAGAGGTTGTGTCATGAAATCTTATTAAAGAAACATAGAGTTAAGAAAATAACCAATTAATGCCACCTGCCCAGTTTCTGACTTGGAATTTCACTTTGATGAAACTTGTATGAATCTTGACTAGAAAGTAAATCAGTTTTCTCCATGAATTTCCCTAAAAAAGAATTTTATAGACCATTAGGGTAATTGAACTTTTAACTTGGAACCATATTTCTGAACATAAGGTATTAAACCCTGATAAATCTTCCTTAATTTATAAATAAAAAATTTTACCAACATATATTTACTTAACAATTAGAGTTTAAATAACCACTATGAATGGTGACCAAGAATTAACACACTACAATGAGGAATTCAGAACATTTATTGCAAGAGCTGAATAACTGTAAATAACGTAGAACTGGCAAAGCAGTAACAAGGATAATTGTTTAGATATTTATTCTGTCAAAGTCATCAAACACCCCTCACAAACCGACAAAAATGTACTTCAATAAGCAATGCACCCCTACCCATTATTTTCCATTATATTGTGGAAAAACGTGAACTGCTATTTACAAAGTAATTTTATTTTTTGGTAAGAACAAATTAACTATCAGATTAGCAAACCTTTTTTTTTTTACTTTTTTTTTTTTTTACTTTTAAACTGATGGTGAACCGTGGCATTAAGATAACTTTCACTTCTTTCAATAAAGACATTGTGTTGCATGCTATTTATTTGTTTAAATCATCTGTCATGCCTTAACATAAACCTCCTAAGAATGTTCGAATTTGGATTTGTTTGCACGTGCAACTGAGATCTTATTAACATTAGTTGTCACTCTGTTGGTTTGACCTAAGTGACAATATGCTGGTACCTGCCAGGCATTGACCAACTATGATAACAAACAGTTAAACAGCAATAATTAGAGATTTATCCCTTTATTTCCCCCAACTACCCTACCTGGAGAATGTTCTGTTACAGCATGAAGGCACAACACATTAAATATTTTGTGGCTATGGTCTAATAACACTTGTGTTACAACAACAGTATTGTATATGAGAATCAACACGAACTCTGCCATTTCAACAAAGTTGTAGACACACATTTGCCAAATTTAAACTATTTTTGAATAGTGATTTTTCTTTCATATATGCTAATTTTGAGACATTAGTTTTGCATAAGTGACAAGTACATAATATTATATCACTTTAACAGATAACACTTTCCCATTACTCTTTCACTTAATGGTACTAATTAAGTAACTTTGCTTTTGCCTACTTTGAAAATAAGAATATCAAAAAATAGGTTCTGAATTTCCAAGCTTTTGCAGAGGTACCTTTTGGTACAAGGTTTTCACTTTTTCTTTCATCTTTATTTTTACAGAATTCCAACATCATAAGCTATCATACGAAAAGATTTCAGAACCTTTTTTTAAACACAAGTATTTGAGATCCTTTGAACAATGTGTGTCAAGACAGACTACAAATGCAGAAACACCTCACTAAAAGAAATAACAACAAGAGGTAAATTAAAAAAAAAAAAAGGAAAGAAGCAACCATAAAACACAGAATTATGCTACAACATTTTTAGGTGAACGTTATAAGTACACAAAAATTGTTAATAATAACTTGCTTCTATTTACAAATACTTTAACACTGATTGACTTACAAGTGTCCACTAACATTGTTAACAGCACAATAGGTTTAATGCTTATCTTTTTAAGTTTTGTTTGAAGTATAATGTCAAGTATAGCGGTCCCAGCACAAATCAATGACAAAAAGAGCACAATTTTCTAGCTGGATATGTTTGTCAGTCACTCTAATCCATATAACTTCCTTACTCTCCAAATGCATATTCTATTGTTCATAGCAGCAGTCCAGGGTCAAAATAAAATGCAATAATAAAAAAACTTTGCACAATGGAGAGATCTCTGGAAAGTTTAATCAATTCTAGTAAACAAGATCACATGGCTAGTAGAACTACTTTCTCTCTTATGTTGCAAAACATTATATCCTCCATAGTGCTAACACAAAATTATGGGTATCCCTGCTAGAAGGGGCATAGTTGTAGAGATCTATTGAATACATAAAGCTCTGACACACACGATATTAGCATGTCTATTTAGATTAAAGTTATTAGGTCCCATATAGCCTTTTCTTAGAGTTGGTGCTCCTTAGGACTCTCAATAGCACCTCCTGCTTGCTTATAAGACTTCAGATTAGCCAGGGGAATGTCTGTCATGTGGCTGCCATTGTTGAAATGGCCTTCGTTGGAGCCATACTGCTTACGGTCATTGAACTGGTTCCTGTTGCTGTCTTCTTTCCAGGCTCTGGTCAGGGTGTGCCCATTCACAAGCTTGTCCTTCTTGACCCATTCTTTCTGGGATGCAAAGGTTGAAAGAGGAGATTTTGGGTGTTGATAGGGACCCAAGCCAGGAGGCATCCAGCAATTATCTGAGTGACCCAAAACCAAGCACTCTTGGGTGCACATCTCTGTAGCTTCAGCTAATCCTCGGGGACCCAGAGGCCCATCTGTAGAGGACAAGACACAGAGAAAACAAGAAAAGAAAATGGTTAAATTTTTTTCTCTGAGACAAGGTCTCACTCTGTTGCCAGGGCTAGGGTGCAGTGGTACAATCATAACTCCCTGTAGCCTCAAACTCCCGGGCTCAGATGACACTCTAGCTCAACCTCCCAAGTACAAGTAGGACTACAGTAGCATTACAGGTGTGTGCCACCATGCTTGGTTATTTTTTTTTTTTTTAATATAGAGATGGGGTTTGCTATGTTGCCCAGGCTGGTCTTGAACTCCTAGCCTCAAGCTACCCTTCTACCTCATTCTCCCAAAGTGCTGTCCTGGTATTACAGGCACAAGCTACCATGCCCAACCAGTTAAAAATTTTAATTTATCACCTTAGAGAAAAAGTGCATTAGTGATGTCATTTTTCTCATAAAAAGTATATTAAGTTAAGCAAATCAAAGACATTATTCTCCATCTTTTTAGATTGACACAAAAGAAATCAAATTTGTTATGGAGGTAAGATTTATCTCTTCTTTCTTCAGTCTGCATTTATATCCAAAATCATAGATAGATAGATAGATAGATAGATAGATAGATAGATAGATAGATATAGATCAAAAGAAAGGTATGAGTAAACAGATACAACCATTATGTTTCATTTTTGATCAATTCTTCCAAGGAATGCATATTATTATTGATTTTTATTCTAAGAACTTTCAAGAAAAAGTTTATGTTTGCGGTAAACTATGAGCAGTAAAACAATTTTATGTGCAATGCTGAAGAATATGTAAATGCTACAACTTCTTGAAATAAAAAGCAAAAAAACTACTTGTAACATATCATTAAAAATAAATATACTAAGTGGTTACATAAAATGTTTCTGTATAAACACTTGTTATTTTTTCTATATGAAATCATGTGGAAATATTTTTGTCACATTTTTAAAAAACTAAATATATTAATTTTAAAGAATATTTTAACTAAAGTGTCTTACTAAAGACAACCTGGGCAGCTGTAAGCATTGTGAAATCTATGTAAATAAAGAAGCCATTTGCATCCAAAGACAATGTTTGGTTCCTACCAGCTGAACTGTTTTCTAAATTTCTAAGGTATAAACCTAAATCTAAATTGCAAATTGAATCACATGGAGTCCAACAATCAGGGGGAAGAAAGTCATCATAGAATTTATCTTTTATTTTTTTCACCAGCGGGCAATCTAGAACATATATTTTATAAAGGATTTCCTAAGTAGACTCTTTTCTTATTGTACAAAGTGGATATCAGCCTTTTAACAAAAAGCAACATAAGCAAAATGGTTAAGAAATAAGTTGGGTTTTATTGTTGTTTTTTTCCCCTTGATTAAATAGCAAAGGGATAAGTGATAGTTTGGAAATTAGGAATTGATTTTACCAATAAGGTTAAGTGGATAGGCAAGAATGTGCAAGGCATAAAGCATTTTCAAAAGCAGAGAGTCATCAGAAAAAAAAAAAAATGTAGAAGAAAATGAAGAAAACATACCTGCAAGTTTGCTTAGTCAACAATTAAAATAACTAAATAATTGTAATGTAGGTCTTTGCTAAAACCCAAATTAGCACCACTAGTATTTTTAAATGCCCAATAATTAAGGACTTTTTATATTAGTATCTATTTGCCTTAATAATATTCCACTTATTTCTTGCATCTGAAAAAATGTCAGGTGAGACGGGCAGCAATTGATGGCAAAAACCTAAGACAATAAACAATAGACAACATCAGGATGGACAAAGAATGTGGAAAAAAAAATGTGGCTAACATGCACTATTTCATATAAACTCAAATTTTAGCCATTTTTATATCGAAAAGTCTGCTCTTTAGAATAACCTTAAAATTTCTTCCCATTTGACCCACATTCCCATTCTCTCAAAAGCAAACAGTTTTATTTTATTTAAACACATATTCATTACTTAAAACTATTTCTCTCACGAACTTCTGATGATTACTTACTTCCTTGGATATTTAATTTAAACTTCTCTATGAGTCTTTCTTTGTCCTCTGTAATCTGGCCACATTTTCAAAGTTCAAACTAATTTCTCACTTTTAGGTTCCCTTTGGTGTACTCAGTGACTCTGCATCCGCAAAGCTAACATATTTTGCTGAAACCAATCCATGATTGCTTACATTAGGATCACAGGCTAAGAAGATGTTTTTTGCCTGGACTGTTTTCATTTAATGAAACACCTTCAAGGGTCAGCTAGTGTCTCAGAGACCTCAAGCAAGCTTCCATACATACCCCAATTCGTGTCATATGCACCATGAAGATTTCCACAGATCTTCCTGTATTGATGAAAAACAAATTCCCTAACTGAGCTTCCTCAATGCTTACTTTAATGACATTTTCACCTTTTAGGGGAAGTTCAGTACATTTGCAAAGTTTTATTTTTGTTTTCTCTCAACTAGATTGAAAATTCATTGATGTGGATAAAAATGGCGTAACTGCCTTCTGATTTCCTCACAGTGCTAAGCAATAGTAGTGATCTATGAACAATGTTAATTGTTAATTAAAATTTTATGAGGTTGAAAATGTTCTGAGAATTATTAAAGATATCCCCTGCTTAAAGGCAGACTTTTAAGTAATTATAATAGAAGATGCTGATTTCACAAACCTTAGGCCAAAAGCTTCCTCAACAACAAATTCCTTTGCATAGCAATACTTTGTGACAGTTTATAAATGAATTATTTATCTTCTCTGTTAAACATATTCACTCCTTTCTAGACATCAATAGAGATAAAGTAATTAATCACCAATTTGATATGTAACATATCTTGAAGCCTATAAGCTAACTCTTAATCTTTACTTTTACAGCATTGTTAATAAGATTTGTTTTATTTTTGATATCTACAAAGGAAAAAAATAAATTACCAGCTACCTCAGAAATTTCAGTAGAATCAGGTTTTTATTGAGCTAATCAAAAAAGAGAGAATATGCAAGATTATTTTTAAATTAGTCTTATACAACATACTCTGCCATCTTATTAAATTAAGACATATCACCCAAGGATTGAGAATGATGTGTTTGTGTGTATATCTATAAGAGTATGTGGACCTTAGGTTTTCAGCATTAAGTGACACATTTTCATGAAATAGAGTTTATCAGTTTTTAAATTTGAGAATTGGTAACATTTATTTATTCCACAAACATTTACTGAGCATGTACTGTGGGCTGGTACCGTGATAGGCACAAAGAATATGGCTGTGAACAAAATAGATGTCAACACTACCCGAGGGGTCTGCGATTTATCCTGGAAAACAAAAAATCACCTGAAAAGCAGTGAAGTGACAGGAATGTAAAAGGTGTCATTGGGAAGGAATTTAACTGATTTAGAGAAGTTTTTTCTCTTTTTAAGATAACAGACTGACTTCATTTCAAGTTACATCATTTCTTACATTTCCGTATAGATAATTGTGAAATTAAGACATTTACTGTTAATTTTCTTGTGTACTATATAAAATATTTAACTTTCAAAACACAGATTTATATTTAATAAACAATATTAATTGCCATTTGAAAACTGTACTTTCCATGATTCTTTCCTGTAAATCAATTTGACACATTTTGATAAAATCTGTAAATAAATTTATAGAAGATTTATAGATTCCTAGGTAAGTATCTTAGGTAGCCAATTGTTACATAAGTTAGAAAGATCCATCCTCAAGCTGAGCACACACAATGGCACTAAACCATAATTCTTTAGCTTTGAAATATAATTTTTATTATTACTGTAAGTAATTGTCTTAATCAATGAATACTTATATTCTTCATTCATACATCCTCTCAACAAATATTTATTGAAACCCAACATGCATCACATGTGTCACTGTGTTGGATCCTTATTAGATGTTTTGAGATTTTGTGTGTGGGTGTGCGTGTGGGTGTGTTTATGCATGTGCAAGCATGACAATGTGTGTTTTCTCGTTTCACCAACTTTTTAACGAGTTGTGTAATGTCCTGTTTGTGGTACATCATGAAATATCTGTTTAAAACGCTAATCAGGATTCCAACTGCTCATACTTTCTATAATTTCAGCATTACACTAATTTATTTCCTTTCTTTTGAAAGTAATTAAAATCCTCTATCATAATTTTTTAACACTAAAGCATTTATTGGTTTATTTTAAAACTCAAATTCTTGGTTCCCCTTTCACAATCTTCAATCTGTGAGTTTGGTTATCTTTCTTTGTTTTTGAATGTAAAAAAATGCAAGCACTGATAAGACTGTAAAAACCATCTGTTTTTGCATTTAAATGTTGAAATCAAAAACAAAAGCACATAATAACAAGCTTCTGGAAAATTGTCTCAGTTAATAATTATATCATGTGTCAAAGTATTTCCCTCTTCATCTTCATAAAACTCATCTTCTTACTCAAAACCAAACAAAATATTTTCCAAAGGTTTAGACATTAACAGCTGTCAGAAAGCTGCCCAAATTACTGATTTTTAAAGATGCAAATTTAGAATGTGAAACAATCCAAATTAATGGAATTCCAGCAATATTTAAGTGGTAGGATACTTGAGTGGTCCTTGATGTCATTTTATTATACTCAGAAGCAGAACCATTACTTCATTGATTAGTTCACTGCTATAATGTTGTAATTAACAGATACCTTTTGGCCTGTTGACCAGATACTTCCCAATCCGATTATTTGAGACCCTTTAATTCCAAAGCTAGAAACTGATATTAAAAAAAAAAAACAACAACATAAAAAATCATGAGACTTTTTACATTTCTGGTTTGACTTCATCCTATATGAAGTTTTGGCCATTTCTATGAATTAATTTTTCTTAGGATTTTTATTGTTAGGTCAATAAATCTCAACAGACTGCCAAAATTGAATTGTAAAATAGATAAGTCATTTTTATATAATTTTGGGACAAATTTATCACATCTCATTTAATTTTTCATTTTGTTCCATTTTTATTATAGAAAAAATTCCTCTTTTATGTAATACCCTTCTGATTGTCATGATATAAAGTACTTTTTGTGGTAAGAGCATCTATCACTACTTTCATGCAAAACATTTGTTCCTAAATTACAGTTTTGCTATATTTCCCCAAGATTTTACATTAGCGTGAATGTATAGTATGCAAAGACTTGTGCATCACTGAACATCTTAAAATAAAAGATGCATCCACTGATTTAGATTTGCTAAAGTAGTTTGCCTGGCATTTAGGCACAGTCGTGTTTTAAAGAAATGTCCTTTTTATATAGATTTTTGCTCTATGATTTTGCCCTGCACTTGCTGTTATTTGTATGCTAAGAAAAATCTTAATTTTCATACTTGCTCTTGGCCTTAACCAATCTTTCTATAATAGAATTTCAGGGACAAAAAAAACATTCTTACTCACTCATTTTACGTTAATTTTAACGTCTCTAGGATACTAACAGAGCAAAATTTAGTATTTTTACCAGCTCGTTTTAACCCTCAGTATATTTATATATGTATATTTTTCGAAACAAAGTGTAACAATTTAACCTTTTTTGTGTGAGTTACCTTGAATAGAAAGCTAAAGGTTTATATAAATCTGGAGGGACCTGAAAGAGATGTCAGAGGCAAATTCACTTGGGATAGCCTATTATCCACTATTCCATCATCGTGTTCCGCATATATTAAACAGTTGCTATTACAAAAAAAATCAGTTAATTTGTCTCAAATGTAAACTTGGTAAAAATTAATTTCAAATATAACAGTTGGCATGAAAAACCGAAAATTGTTCACTATTGCCCTCATTTCCTTTGGAGATTATTTCTACTTCAAACCACTTTATTTTATGCCCAATTGATGCTTTTAAATCAGTGTCACATGAAAATTTAGTTATTGCTCTGCTCTTATACAGGAAAACAACCAGAGGGTGTGAGTTTCATTGCCATTATAATTCAGATTTTGTATTAAATTTCATAGAATAGTTATATGGGCAATCTAAATCCAAAGATAGATATGGCAAATTTCAGTATATTTCAGGGAGAAATGTTTCCATGCATTCATTAATATATTCAATTTCTGATTTAGCTCATGTTAGGTCCAAAAGATTGTGGCACAGAATATCTAACATCAGAATCAATCCAGAAATCTCAAGTCATATGATCATTATAGCTAGGGGAAACAGAGAAATAGATTTTAACTTTAGTAGAACAGTGAATTAGTATAGACTTTGAGAAAGCAATTTTAGAGTTCCTAGCTCCCAGTCTCTCATCTATAAATTGAGAGAAAAAAACTAGATTTTGATGCATGACCTCTACACATTCTTTTATTTTTTAATTAAATATCACTGTGGTTTGTCATCAATATTACCTGATAATCAAACTTTCCGATGTCTGTTCATTTTACTAATGAGAAGCCCATGATAAGGCATAGAAATTATAAATCTATTGTTCTGGCAGATTACTGTATTGCTGAGGTTGCATTTAGGTTTTGGAATGTGAAATTATATTTGGAATAACTATATTTTTAGATCTAAATAAAAACCTAATGGTTTTATCAAAGTTTTAGCTCTGCATTTGTGAATGCATCTACAGTAACCTTGAGAAACGAACACAAAAACCCACACCACCAGGATTTGACGAAACCTTTGGTTAACAAGCAAACAGGGATTAAATGTTTTACACGTTCCTCATACAGATTTTTTTTTGCTGGTCACAGATGAAAAGTCAACGTTTGCAGATGGAGACAGCCCAGATACAATAACACATGGCCGCACCAAGCAGCAGATTCTCTGCCAGAGAGGATATTGCTATTTGAACAGACTTTACAGCTCACAAAAAATGAAGAGCACTTCCTTATACATCTTCAGCTTTCTTCTGTATGGTATGAATATCAGCTGCCTGTTTTTCATCTGCTAAAACTAATTGCCGGAAAGAAAATTGTCTCCCATAATTTTAAGTATTCTTCATTAGTATTTTACCTTGCAATCAATTGAATGACAATAGCCTAATGAGGCAGACCTTCATTGATTATTTAAACTAATTTTCAAATTTTTACCAAATTGCTTGATGTGAAATACCTTATTTACATTATTGCAAATCATATTTAACTTTCTTCTATAGTTCCTTTCTTTTCATCGCATTTGATGTTTTTGTTTTAAAAACTCATTCATATATCGATATCTCCTGAATTATTCTCCATTTCTTGCAATTCGCATTGTTTCTTAGACAAACTTGTTAAACCTTGTTTGATGTGAAACACATTTTGAAGAGCAGCTCTAAGATGTTAAGCAATGAAGTATTTTTTAGAGATTGATTTCAGGCTGAAATCCAAGTTAAAAATAACAAGCAATTTATATAATCTTTTGTCCCCTTAAAAAATGTTGCAGTTGCTTGTCTGAATCCAAGCCTGGAGCAACAACTTTGTGAAGTAATTTGCCTTTCCACAATGTCCACTGTTTCCTCTATTCCAGGGATATTTAATCAGAATGAGGACAGGAAAAAGCAGTGAAGTTTATTTTCATACCTAATAGTCTCTGACAATTTTCACCTGGGGCACTTACAACTGAAGGTTTGTTTCCATCCTTGTCTCTGGACTAGGAATTCTACTTCTTATGGTCTTCCGAGGAGTTGGAGACTTATCCCAGGTGATTTTAAGCATTGGGAAAATTGAAGAAAATACTTTGCTGAGTTATTAAGGATTTAAGGACATAATAATTTAATCACTTTAAAAAGACATCTGAAGGATTATTTTAAAAATGGAATAAAACATCACTTATGGTCCCCGTGACTGTAGGTGTATGTGTGTGTGTTTTCACCTGGATTGTCTTACCATCACTTTGAGTTAATATATCTTAGCTCAGTGCTTCTCAAATGTTAATATGCGTGTGAGTCACCTGGGAAAATCATTAAAATGCAGATTCTGATTCAGCAATTCAAGGTGAGTCCTCAGTTCCTGAATGTCTAACAATTTCTCAAGTGATGCTGCTGATGATGTTTAAAAATCACACTTTGAGATGCAAAAACACTGAGGACTTATTTCTTTCCATTTTGTCCTTTCCCAGTGGTGTAGACAACTAAAGTTATCAGGCATCGTCTTGTGTCAGGGTTAGACAAAGAGCTTTTTAACACATACGTTGCTGATCCCATATGGAAATTTTGATTCAGTAGGTTTGGGGTGGCGTCCAAGAATGTTGAATTCTAACAAGTTTCCCAGGTGCTGTCACATTCTCCTGATTTCTCCAGTTCATCATTAGCCTTTCTGCTTCAGTTTCCTTTGATGGTGCCATAGCCTTTTCCAGAACCGTATATATTGGCATGCTCAGTGCTCTTTATCTATACTCCCCCATGTGAGCTGATGTAATTATGTGGACTTACATATCATATATATGCTGGTGATTCCCCCAATTTATATTTCTAGTCCTTTTATATTTCTAGCCCTTTATCTTTCTCTTACAGGCCATATTGATATATTTGACTACCTACTTATCATTGAATTACTAATTGCTATTGACAAGTTACATAAGTCTTGCATTTTTTTCTTTCTGAAAAACTGCTACTTTCCCTGACTTTATTATTTTTGTATATGTCACATGGATCACCTGGTTGTTCAATTATGAAACAAAAACCACAAAAAACTAGAATCACCTTTGGCACCAGTTAGGAAAAAATCTAAAATGCCCCTCCTCTCAATATTTTCTACTCTAATTCCTGCAACTATAAATGTGATAAGATAGTGCACCAGTGTTGTTGAATTATATGGCAAAAGGAGTTCTGTAGATGTCATAAAGTTACTAATCAGTTGACCCTAAGTTGATCCAAAGAGATACTGAGCAGGACTAATATAATGACTCAAGCCCTTTCTAAGTAGAGCATTTCCTCAAGCTGGTAGCAGATGGGAGCTCAGATTCCAAGCACAAGAAGGATTTGATGTGCTATTGCTGGCTTTAAATATATAAGGGATCAAATGGAAAGTATCTGAGAATAGACTCTTATAGCTGAGAGCAATCCCAACACTGGGCAGCCAGCACAACAGGGATCTCAGTCCGACAACCATAAGGAGCTGAATTCTGCCAACACTCTGAATGAACTGGAAGAAGGTTCTTCTTTGGTGCCTCTAGGTAAGAGTTCATCCCAGTTGATACCTTGATTTCAGCCTTCTAAGATCCTAAACTTCTTGAGCCTCACCTAGACTCATGAAATAATAAATGGATGAAAACTGAGATGATAAATTTGTGTTGCCATAAGCTGTTAAATCTGTGGTAATTTGTTACTCAGCAATAGGAAACATTTAAAGACAACATCTGCCTTTAACTGGAATCACACAGCCAAGCATTTAGCGAGCCTTTAGTTCATCAACTGCAAACTCACCATCCCATGCCCCTCTCATTTCTTAACAGGACTCACTTCTCTTGCTGTTTCTACATTCTATTCTCCAATCTCTAAGTAGAGTAAGCTTGTATTAGTTGCTTGTATTTGTTTCCTGTCAGCACTGTAACAAATTGCCACAAATTTAGTAGCTTAAAACAATATGCATTTATTTGCTTACATTTCTGAGGGTCAAAAGTCTAAAATCAACTTCACTAGGTCAAAATCAAAATGTCCACAGAACTGGTTCCTTTTAGAAATTGTGAGGAGAAAATCCATTCTCTTTCCTTTTTTCAGCTTCTCATCTGTGTTCCCTGACATGTGGCTCCTTTCTCCATCTTCAAAACACATCTTTCCGATCTCTACTTCCATTATCACATCACCTTCTCCTCTGACTCCTACTACATCCCTCTCAGAAGAACCACTATCTCCTTATCTCAAAATGTGATCCTTAATCACATTTGCAAAGTCCTGTTTGTCATGTAAGGTAACGTATCCACACATTCTGGGGACCAAAATGTAGATATTAATATATTTTGGGGACTGTTACTCAGCCTAACACAGTATTTAAAGCAGAATGCCTTACTCCCCTACTTCCCATCACATATGGGTAAAACCACACTGCTTTCCATGGTCCAGAGAACCTCTCACGATCTGGTTCCTGTCAAACTCTCTGATCTCATGCCCTACTTCTCTCTATATACTCCCCTACTCTGTACCACCTAATTTCTTCTTGTGCCTTAAATATACAAGCTTAATATGGTCTCGGGGTCTTTGGATTTGCTATTATTTATGCCTGGAATATTGTTATTGGCCTTAGGATGACTCCTTCACCTAATTTAGTTGTCCCCTCAAGAGTCATTTCTTCATAGAGACATTTCCTGACCACCCTGAAAAATAATAATATCTTCTACTCAGTCATTCCTTATCACTTTACCCAACTTTATTTTTCTTGAGAGCACTCATCACTACCTTTCACATTATACTTCTTTGGTAATATCTATCTTTCACACTAGAGAGTAAGCACCAAAAAGTCAGGCACTTTGCTTTTTGACAGCTACATCCTCAACATCTGTTACCATGGCCTGGCACATTGTTGATAATTACTAGATACATTTGGAAGAAAAAAAATGAAGTTTGTGATGAGTCTCGTGTCCTTGAGCTAACAACAACAATAACAAAAGGACTATATGTAAAATATTATGTTGCAAATAATTTACATTGAGAAAATAGTTAATAACAGTGACACTTTGAACCTGTATATGAGAAACACTGGAGAGAATTCATAGCATAAAATTTTCCTAAAATGGTATTTGAAATATCTAAATGGTATTAACATGGGCAAAATGGCTATATTCAAAAGCACTTATATTCTAGCTTACTTGGGAGTTGAAGCAACTGAAAATGCCCCAATGTAAAACATAATTAGGTTGTTTCTTATATCCCACCTAACCACCCAATCATGCCAGACAGTTCATAATTCTTTTAACCAACAGAGCTCCTTAGATGTCTTCAGAAATCCGGATTCACAGGATACATAACAAAACAATTATTTAAAGCCCGAAGACACCATAGTAATTATTAGCAATTATACTGAGGCAGAGATCTAATGAGATACAGATAACTACCTACCCTTTGGTACAGGTAAGTTCAAGTAAGTAGGAGGATTTTTTTAAAAAAACATTGTATAGCAAATGTACTGAAATTTTAAAAGTAGCTTAGACTCTATAAATATATTGGCTTATAATAATAAGGGATGCAATTACTTTTCATAAAGCGTAGGGGAACAGGTGATTTTAAAAAGGGCTAATATGTCATATTAGAATACATATAGAATGTCATTGTGCAATTCATTGCTTAAACTCAGTTATACATAAAAGAAATACTATTCTAAAAATGGGGAGAAATCAAATATTATATTTTGAATGAATCTCCTAAGGGAACTGTTGAAAATGTCAATACTCCATTATTGAAAATGGCCTGTATAATAGAGTTTTCAGAGAGAAATCTTGCCCTTTCAGGGTGATACATAGGAGGATTACCTATTCCAATCTAAAGTGTATGTTTATCTCTGAACACACCTTGCAAATCCAGAGAAATTACTTCATTAATACAAGTCTTTGAAAGCGAGATTTCTCTTTTAAAATGATAAATATTGTATGTGAATTTTTTAACATCTTTATAAATTTGGCTAAGATTTTCTGCAATATTTTCTACTCTGTTTATTGCCAGTCATTGATGACCATTTTTTGATGAAAGAACTTACACCTCTTTAGTATGTTACTATTTTATTAGTAGTTTTGTCCTTTAAGATAAACATAAAATTTACATGCAAAATTTTAGGAAAACCTGCATCACACTCAGAATAAAGTATCTTGGTAACTCTAAAAAAACAAAATGGGAGCAGTGGCCATTAAGTTCCATATCTAGTAGAAAAAAAAAATCTTGTTAAGCAAAATTTGACCTTGCCTTTTGAAAGGTTGTCTTTTGATTTCTTCTGGGTTATTTCTATAACTTCTTCTGAGAATCATGACTAATCACATTTTCTTCCTATCTAGATCTGTTCTTGCTTTACAATGAAACATGTTTTTATTATTTTCCAATCTATCTTATTAAAATAACCCATCCCTTGAGCATAACTGTTGGTTTGACTACTCTGATAAGCTCATTAACATACAATGTTATTGACCAAAATGCTAAGTGTTATTCTTTGGAAGAATATCTACACTTCGGTAGGAGCCTTATAAAGTGATTTCAATCCAAGCACATGAGTGCTTGAGGCACAATGGCAGATGTATGTGAATTTGAGGTAGAGAAGGTTTTGAGGCTTGCATTTAATCGCAACATGAAAGAATGTCTCCCCATGAGCCGGCATAGCTTGGGTATCTTTCCGTGTCCTAACATAAAAGAGATGGCACTCAAAGGGATTAATAGAAGAGAGTTTAATGAAGGAACCCATTATGGAGTCTGGGCTGGGGAAAACAAACTAATAAGGAGTGGTGAAGGAGGCAAAAATAGGGAACTCTTACCACCCCTAGGTCTAAAGGGACAAGAGTAGAAGGAGATGTGCCTAGAACCTAGAAAGAGTTATGGAAGATTCAAAAGAATCTATCTAGGATCT
The DNA here is from genome assembly GCA_963575035.1 of Avahi laniger. Lineage (NCBI taxonomy): Eukaryota > Metazoa > Chordata > Mammalia > Primates > Indriidae > Avahi > Avahi laniger. The sequence continues at coordinate 49,634 of CAUYSK010033794.1, read as the reverse complement.
ATCTAGGACACCAGAGAATGAAGAAGCAAAATAACTTATAATATAAAAGACAAAAGAAAATGTGGGAAAGTTTTTGTTTTTGTTATTTTGGAAAATATCTGATAAAAAACCTTTAAATATCCTTTGAGATAAACTTCCAATTGGAATCCAAACTTTGAAGACCTAACTGGTCTAAACAGAATTTCAAAATCCTTTAAAGTAATCCACCTCTAACACAGATAGGCATGAATGATCAGCTTGGAAACAATACTGCTTATTTACCATAGGTCATATGTAAGCCAATTATGAGGATAAGTCAGAATGAAAAGTATTTTAAAATTTAGAATAGCCTTGTGAGTTGAAGAGTGAGCTAGTGAGAGTGAAATATTCCATCATCTTTTTAATATTTTAATAAAAATTTCTGAAATGTTGCACTTTATATATTTAACAAATACCACACTGGGAACCTTACAGAGAACATTACAAGGGCTTGTTTATGCTCTGACTTGGGTGGTACAAAGGCAATATATGTAAGCAAAGTGTTTGTACTCCTGTAGTGTTCTGAAATAAAAAAAAAGAACATTACAAAATAACTAAGTTAGGTTTATATTAATTGAAAATAAAATTATTGATGAATTTATAAATCACAATCTGTGTCTTTGAGAACTGATACAGTTAAGTTTGTTTAAAGCACTTGATTCCTAGCCTCTGTGCCTCAGTCTACCACGTCAATAAAATCACAAGACAGCTGGCCCTTGCCAAATACTATCAATACTGCTTAGGATGTCAGTTTGTTTCTCTCCAGTAGAAGTGAACTACACAGTGAACCTTTATTTTTTAATCTAGATGATAGTCAAAGGTTCCGAGATCTGTGAACCTTTGGCAAGATTTATAAAGTTAAGTTGTCTAGAGCAATTGGTATGGCTTTAGTTCAAAATCATTCACTAAGAGTATTTTTTATCTGTCTGAAACGCTCTAAAATGTTCTCTCTGTCAGTGTGAAATGTAAATGGAATTCCAACAAATAGCATATTCCATTACCATATTATGACTAATAAACTACTTGGGGATATGTTACTATATGTGTATGTATTCACCTATTTATCCATAAGCTAGCTTTTTTAGGGCTACCTTGTTGACAGTAGTATCATTTTAGTTAATATAACTATATTATGTAGGTCTTAATTCATTCTACAAGCCTCATTTTACTAAAATACGTCACAGATGATCGAAGATGAAGCAGATTAAATAGATGATTTAAGATCATCACCCATAGCTTGAGTGTTCTCCTTTTAACCAATCCTACTGAACTAAGTCTCTTTCCCTTTCAGAGTGTTTTTCATTAAATCCAAAGCATGGTTTCTTGGTAATTGCTGTTATAGGAACCAAAATATATTCACCTTTCAATTAAATATGCTACGAACACTTTAGATAGAGCTTAACATGTATACCTGGCATTGCAACACGATCTTGCCAGATTGGGCTCTGAAGCAAAGTATAAATATGAGGGCTGTCCTGAAAGTATCCAGCCATGTAACCCTCCTCATTATATTACCAATGGCTGGATACTCTCTGACAGCCATTGTATATATCAATGATTACAAACTACTCTTCAAATTCTAGACATAAAGTTGAAGAGAGCCAAAGTCATGAACAACGAGAAATAGCCAAAGTTTTCCTCAGAAGCTGGGTGTTAGTTAGCCATGAGATTGCTCTACTTGTTATAAAATAAATATTTAATGATTTTTTAAAAAACTCTGCTTGTTTGTGAGGTGCAAGGGGGTTATATTCTAATTAATTTTTCAAAAGGTACTAGAAAATATAATTCACTTACAAGTATAAAGATCAGGTTTTTCAAGATGGAATCCTCATGATGAGCATGGATGAAGGTAAATATGGCTGTGACAGCATTTTCGAACTTATTTAAACCATATTTTTGCTTAATAGTCATCACTACTGTTTAAGGAGCTAGCACTCTTTGGAAGCCTGTTGTCTGGTTGGCTGCCTATCCCAGAGCATTTTGATTGTCTAAAGGGTCTGGTCAATACGTAAAATTCATACTTGTTTTTATTCATTTTTTTAATTAAAATGGTCATTATCTGTGAATAGGTCATGTTTGTAAATATACAAAGAATTTATTTCAAAAAACAAACAAACAAACAAACCCATTCTATTTGTTGCAGCCAAAAGATAAGCAAATCCTATCTCTGTTTTCTGAACTTCTATTTGAAGTTAATTTTTAATGTTTTCTCTTTCTAGAGATGCTTGAGGTTTTTTTCACTGTAGCTCACTATAAAGTAGATGTTTTCTTTCTTGTTATCTTTGTTTCTTCACTTACTTAAGGCCCCTGGGTTTGCTGTACTTAGCTTTGGTGGCAATGGACTAGAATATTCTAGGCCTGTGATGTGACTGCCTCTTCAATGTTATTAAATTTAAATTATGAGTGAGATGGATAAAATGATCTCACTGACATTAACAGGGCCATATATTATATATTCGAGAACATGGAAGTTATGATTATTATTATTTTTTGGAATTGATGTTAAATTGTTGTCACATTATTTTTGCTATTGTTTTGAAGGACATGTTAGATTTTTTGATTATTAACATTTCTTTCTATGAAAATACATTTTGGGTTCAGAGTATTCAAGTCCCTAAGAAAATGAACCAAATGAATGGAGAGAAGCCAAGCCTCTCTGGTTATCTTGGTGACAGATGTGAATTAACCTACGATCATTTTAGCTGAGATGATCAGTATTGATTGTGAAAATGGCCACAGCTCAGCCTGTCACACATTGTCTATGCTGCCTAAGTGTTTAAACACATTAATCAAAATCTCACACAGCTAAGTTCAACTTGAGTGGCAGCACTAAGGGAGCTGTAAGAACTGAAAACCAGGCTGGATTTAAGGTAAGCTGGCAATCTATCCCTGTTTGTGATTTACCACCTTGCACTGACACATCTATTCTCAAGCCATCTGCTTCCTTCACGTCATTAGAGAAAAAGGCACAGGCCACATTTCCTCTGTTTATTTAGCATACTTGATGGTACCTGTATGATAAAGTTCTTATTAATTCAAGAACTTATATTTTCAGATAGAAAACGATACTATATAGACATTGGAAATTATATATTCTAAGAATCAATAACACGAAATTTTCTCAAGTAGCTCCAGTGATTTCATAATTAGTGGACATTTTGCTTTCATTTGTATATGCACATATGTTCATCTGAAGCTTTGCTAACAAAACTAGATGCATAAAAAATCTCTCTATATTTCATGTTAAAGTGGATTAAAAAAAATGTGTGCCAGTAATGCTTTATGGTTCTTCTTTTCTAATTCTTCCAATCATACTTAACAGAAAAATTCCTTCATTGTGAATTCTGATACATTGTAATTTTTCATTTTTAAAAGCAAAAATAAAGTTTTGACAGAGCTAATAAGATGAGGAAATGAATGTCTGCATTTTCAAGTGTTAACATATTCTTTGTTTCCCTTTCTTAACAAGAATAACAATACAGATGTTAATTATGATATAAAAACATGACTCCCCAAGACACCTAGAATCTTTGGTCTCTGTGCCCTCTGGACTTCTTTTGGGTTTGATGACTGGCTTATGTAGAAGAATAGGGGAAAATGATCTCCAAGGATCATTTTAAATGAGTGTCTTCACACCCTCCCAAATTCCTTTCCAGAATATTTGGCATTACTTTAAAAATTAACTTTAGGAAAGGAACTATTGTATCATTTTCTTTAAGAGGGGATTTATAGTTGCACTTAAACTAGATACTTATACTTCTGTTTGGTGAATTGAATTATTAAGAAACAATTCCAGAAGAATGAGTCATTTTCAGGCAATAACAGGCAATGGAAATATGTGTATGTGTGTGTAAAAATAAAACATATAATAAGATTAACAAAATAATTGTGTCACTGAAAAAACAAAAATTTGTTTGCTTTCCTTCTAAGGAATTTAAGGTTTTTTTTCTCTTTGCCTTGTCTCTTATAATTTGAATTATTGGTTCTAAAGCATGGTTTTTATGGGCAATGTAGAGATTCTTTTAAGATGAACTGATTTTTATTTAGCTTTCCTTTTATTGGCTTTGTTTTGCTTTGGAACATATTTTTTGAAACCTATGGTGCATCAGATCTTAAGTAGATTTTAAAGTGAGTGATTAAAGGAAAATTCAGGTGCAGTTAAAACTATTGTTGAGGTTCAATTCAGCATATCAAGATGCTCAAATTTTAAGAAGCATGAGAGAACTGAGAGAGCACATCACATTCGTGTCACCCACAAAACTTTACTCAGGACCATCTGCTCAGTATCCCTGGGAGGAATAACCAGCATTATTGTAACTGTCTCTCTGCTCTCTGTCTCACTTTCTTGGTCCAGCAAATAGAGTTGAAGCTGCATCACTGAAATGCATATACATAGATCCAATGTGACTTCACTCTATAAGATAATAGTTACTTTCTTTCTTTCTTTCTTTCTTTTTTTTTTTTTTTGTTTCGGGGGAGACTGGGTCTCACTCTGTTGCCCAGGCCAGTGGCATAATCATAGCTTACTACAACCTCAAACTCCTGGGCTCAAGTGATTCACATGCCTCAGCCTTCCAAACAGTAGGGACTACAGGCATGCACCACCACACTCGGCTAATTTTTCTATTTTTTGTAGAGACATAGTCTCACTATGTTGCTCAGACTGGTGTCAAATTCCTGGCCTCAAGGGATCCTTCTGCCTTAGCCTCCCATAGTGCTAGGATTACAGGCGTGAGCCAATGCACCCAGCTAGATCTGGCTACAATTCTGCCCTAGCATCACCCTTCTCTCTTTTTACTTTTTCTAAAGAAGTACTATAATGGAGGAAGAAAGGAGAGATGTGAGCAAGGTACTCTACACTAGAATAGCAAACTATGAAAGACTATTAGAAACCCATGAGACTTGTGCTTCCTTTTTGCATCTAAGAAAATTCCGTTGGGGCTCTCTGATATGTATGGTCCCACCGCACTATTTTGCTGTGTTCTCATCTTCAGAAGACGGAAAAATGTAGATCTACTGATGGATATTGTAGATAAGAGTCAATGTTTTAGAATTGTCCAAGAGAGACATTAGAGAGCATTTCCCTTAACTCCATCATTTCCATTAGGAAAGATGTGTTCAGAGAGATAAAGTGACTTGCTAAAGGTCACCAGCTACTTAGAACTAAATTGGCATTTAGAGCTTCTTACTCCATGTTGCTATGTCTCTGTTATCGTCAAAGGACATTAATTTTAGGTTAATAATGTTTATTAAAACAAACACAATCTAAATAAAAGTATATGTGTCAATTAAAACAGCCTCAAATACAAAGGCAGCCATTGGTCATTCTATGCAATAAAAACACTTGAAAAGGTAGAAAAATAAGCAGTTTAAGGGTGGCACAGAAAACCTAATTGCAAGGAGAAATATTACAGAAAGTTAAATTTCCTAAGTAAACAGAGCAATCGAAGTAAGTCTATAAACATAGCAATATTCTGTCTGTAAACTGGAATTATTCGGTATACTTAAATTACTATAATTCACTGTGGTTTACCACTGCAGAATTCTGTCATCAATATTTCTGTATTAGCCATCAGAACCTTAAAAACTTCCCAATGCTAAAAATAACTAACCCTGAACACATATGCAAACTTAGAGCCTCTGTGATCTGTCATCCCCATTCTGGATACTAGATGTCAATATCTCTACTTTGACCAAGTATAACCATTGTGCCCATTTATAACTCATATGAATATCATTTATTGTTACGGTAGAAGCAATCCTTTTCACTAGAAATCTGTTACACTGCTCAAATTCTGGACAACAAAACAGGCAGAGTCTCTGCAATACAAAATTGTATATTTTTACAATGCATTCCCTAGCTACTTTTAGTTTTGTATAAAAATATTTGTCATTCCATTTCAGCAATGGATGTTGTGGTCTTTGCTGAAGGAAAATAGTTATTCAGAAAGCTATTCTATTAAGATGAGAAGGATAAGCTCTGGTCTTCAAGTTTGTAACAGATTGCTTCCCATCTCCATGAGTTAAGGTTAAAATGTGCTTATGATGTCTCTGGGACTTATGATGAGTTGTCTTTGGCTTATGAGATGGGGAAAAAAATGTTTTCAGAGGCCAAAATAATTTTAAGAGCAGAGATAGCAGTTGTCTTGAGTTAAACTATATCAACCTATTCAACAATTAGAGCTGACAAGGTTAAATTTCTGATTTTCTTTTATTGAGTAAGCCAGCCTTCAGAGATACAGTGGTGTCTTCCCTTTTATTATTGCAGAATCTACTTAGGGTAATCGTGCTTAAGAATGATCATTACGCATTTATATATCCTGTGCATTTTCTATAGGATCACTGTTCCTGGTATATGTATTTAATCTATGAATATATCAGTGGAAGGTCACTCTTATTTCATTCAAAATTGTTAAATTTAATGCTTCTGGTTGCTATTAATGAATACAAGTACTTTCAAAAGATACTGAGAGGAAAAAAAAGTCACAGAATTAGATTAACTATGTGATCTTGTGTCCATGGAGTTTGACCGAATTAGAATGAAGTAGCTTTGAAGCAGAGGTTCATTATAATCGTAATGAAGCAAAATTGGCAGATCATCCCCACCTCCTATTCAGAAAACTGACAGGAACTGTGGCTTATTTTTTCCTTGTAATGTGTTTCAGGTACATTATTCCTCTCATTACTCTGTCAAACTCCGTCCAGTATCTGGTTGTTTCACATCCAGAAAACTCTAATAGCCTTGTTTTTAACAGCCTCCTACTTCTCACATTTTTAGTAGTCTGCTCTAAATACCAGAACAGCAAAATTGTATTTCTCCTATACCACTCTGATTACAACTTTAAACCAGGGAATGGATGGATAAAACTTAAATAATTATCAATCTTTTCGCATTTACGTATATGTGACACCATGGTGTTCTCTTGACAGTGTATTCCTCTGTATTCCATCTTTCACAATTATAAATCCTTTGAGATTTAACAGTCATGGATTCTACATTGTTTTATAAACACACACACTGAAACCAGGGCAATTTCATAGATGCATAATGCATTTTAATTCATGATAATTATATTCCTGTGGGTGAAAAGAATGATAAAGATATCATGAAATTCTATCCAAATTTTAAACGTTATAGATTAAAAATAAATTAATTAAAGTAAAAATAAGCTATTAAAATTATAAAACAAAATGCCTCTCCTTCTCTACCCAATTTAAACACAATGCTTAGGTTTCAAACCCACCATTTTTCACTCAGAAAATTGCAGTGCCTTTAGACTGGGCTCCCTGCCTCCCTAAAGTTTTTTGTTTTGTTTTTTTGAAATAGTCTTGCTCTGTCACCCTGGGTAGAGTGCAATGGAATTATCATAGCTCACTGCAACTTCAAACTCCCAGGCTCAAGCCGTCCTCCTACCTCAGCCTCCCGAGTAGCTGGGACTACAGGCATGTGCCACCACATCTGGCTAATTTTTCTATTTTCTGCTCTTGCTCAGGCTGGTCTCGAACTCCTGACCTCAAGCTATCCTTCTGCCTTGCCCTCGGCCTCCCAGAGTGCTAGGATTATAGGTGTGAGCTACAGCACCAGGCCGATAAAGTTATTTAATTTTATTTTGTTGTTGTTCTCTTCAGGGCAGTCAGAATTATCTCTCTAAAGATTAAGGCACTCTTTTGTATAGAAAGCCTTAGAAGTAGCCTTAACAGCCTCCTTACCAAACTCTGAAATAATCACACCAAGACACAGTTACAAAAATGTAATGTGTGTTAGTTTGCTTTGAATGCTAAGGTAAAACCTCCACAACAACCCTCACAAATTGCCAGACCAATATGTGTTGAACTTTTGATGCTAGGGATGCCTTGGTGTTTTGGCAAACCTAAATTCTTCATGCTGTACCTTAAAGTCACAGTATCTTATGTTATTAAGTGGTATCTCTGACATTTCACTTTGACACTTCTTGCTATATTTTTATTGTGAAGGTACATCCTTATTTTTTCAAATGCATGGTTTGACTTGTGATTATTTTTCTCTTTCATAGTTTTTTTAAGAACCATGCATAAGTCAAAAATTCATGTCATTTTTGAATGTGAGTTCTGTCATGGAAGCGTGCAGGGCAGACAGCTCGAAATATAAAAGAAGTGTTTGGCAAAGATGTGGCTAATGAACACAAAGTACATTGATAGTTTGAGAAGTTCCATTCTGGTGATTTTAATCTTGAAAATGAGCCACTTGGATGACCCGAGACCAAGGTGGATAATGATGAGCTGAAAGCTGTAGGGGAAGTGAATCCATTTGAACCAACACATGAATTAGCAGCAAGGTTTGATGTTACAATTCCAACAGTATTGGACCATTTGAAACAAATTGGCAAGGTAAAGAAGCTGGATAGATGGGTTTCGCATTAAGCAAACGAGCATCAGAAGAGAAATCATCTCAAGGCTTGCCTTACTTTGTTGTCACAACATAAAGGCAAATCTTTTCACACCGTATTGTTACGTGTGATGAAAAATGCATTCTTTTTGACAATTGCAAGCATTTGAAACAGTGGTTGGATAAAGACGGAGTGCAGAAACACAGTCCAAAGCTAAATATTTATCAAAAAAAGCTAATAATGTGTGTTTGGTGGTCCAACACTGGTATTATCCACTACAGCTTTGTGAAACCTGGTCAATCGATTACATCAGAGTTCTACTGCAACCAACTGGAGGAAAGGATGAGAATGCTTGCAATTAAGCAGCCAAGATTGGGCAATAGAGACAGTCCATTCCTCTTGCAAGACACAGCTTGATCACATGTTGCACAAACAGCACTGCTCAAACTACAGAAGCTGGACTTGGAAACTGTCATCCACTGTATTCATCAGACCTTGCACCAACTGAATACTACTTCTTCCAGGCTTTGGACCACTTCTTATAAAGAAAAATATTCAGTTCTCAAAAAACTGTAGAAAACGCCCTTGGTGATTTCCTCACCACTCACTCTCCAGTCTTCTTCACTGCTGGCATAAACAAGCAACCCTTAAGATGGCAAAACTGTGTGAATAGTTTAGGCGCATATTTTGATTAATTGTACTGCTTCTTGTTTGAGATATAATAAAGTATATTTTTGCTTCAAAATCAGACATTTCATGTTTAATGACCTAATATTTGGTGAAAAAGAAGGTAAAAGAATATGATTCTCTCTAAATTTGCTTTTACTTTGGTTTAGTGGTCTCACCTCCATGAATAGGAAGATTGGAAGACCTGGTACAGAACTTTGAAAAACAAATTATCTTGTCCTGAATTAGGTCCTTTCCAAGTCTTTCCTTTATTCTGTATGTACCATTTTAGTCACTCTTTTAAAAATATTGTCCTAGGAGTAACAAAAAATGAACTATCTAAAAATACAAAGAATACTCTCATGAGAGATAGCTTAATGTGGGATGAAGAACTCTGGACTCCATTCTGAGAACCAAGGTTCAAATACCTTTGCTATCACAGGCAGAGCAGTTTAGAGCTATTTTTTAACTTTTCTGTACTTTATATTTTTCATCTCTAAAGTTATGAAATATAATACCTGATGCATTATGAGGCTATTGTGAGCATCAAAAATCAACTGGATAAATATCTTTGGTGATAATTGTGAATAATCACTATAAAGATAAAATGAAAGTTGTATAGCCAATGCATCCAAATTCTTATACTCTATCTTCTCCAGCTGTAAAAACATAGAATGAACTCAATTTTGTTTCTTCCTGCCTATGTCTTTAATCTCTTTGAAACTGTTTGTATTTTTCCACAATCCTTGAAACTGATTTGGCATCGTCTGACATCTAATTAATAAGCCTCTAGTTACTTATTAAAGATCCACGTCAAAAACATAAATAAAATACCACAAACCCTTCAAAGATCCCATTAGGTATCCAAAATGAATGTAGGATACTTTATAATTAGTTGTTGCATAAAATTCATCAGTCAGTTTTTAATCTTCATGGGTTTACTCTCATCAAAGCCAGAAATATTTTATCCCTCCAACATAATTTTTTGAGGCATTGAATAAAATGCTTTACCAAATTATTATCATTTATTACTTTTGTTCTTTAGGTTTTTTTCAATTACAGAAATCAAACTAAGGATATTTTCTGATGCAAATAATACTGGCTCAGGTCTGTGATTCAGTGGGCTCATGTTATTTAAACCTATAAGCACCTTGACAGTATCAGAAGAAAAATATTATGAAAGTGAGAAGTGCCTTAGAAGTATGATATTGTCATTTATAGTAAACAATGCAATACTTAGGATAGAACATTAGTATAATCATTTTAATTACTTTATTTGTCATATAAAATACAGAAAATTTATAATATCATATTATAGTTCAACTTCCCATGTACCAGAACCCTCCTAGACTGCTTTCATTTCTAGTGAGCACTCAAGCAATCTGTGTGAGAGTTGACATCCCTATGTCTTAAGGGCAGTGGAGTGGTTTATATTCTTTCCAATTGATCCATGTTAACTGAGAATGGGTTTTCTGCCTGGATTGAGGACAGTCACCGAGTGTGATGCATATGACTGACAGCAACAGCACAAGTAAGCACTTCAGTGTTTCAATATGATTTCTGCAGTCAAGATGTGATTTTTTTTCCCCTTAGACAAAGATATTGAATTGAGCTTCAAAGAAATATCAAAGCACATTTTCTTGGAGACTGTCCCTAAAAGTTGAACATTCATTTTTATATTGGAATATACCTTAAAGAAGGAATTCTTAAACCTTGTTTTTGATCCTGATTTATAAAAGATTTGTTACTGATTTAATTTGTTAGTTTTCAGTAAAGCATTCAAAGATAACGTTTTCTAACAGCATTCCTCTTACTATTTTCTTTTCTCGTTTTCAAGAAAATAAGTTTAAAAATAAATTCCATTTTGGAGAAAATTCTATATTTTTGCTTCATGTTTACTATAAAGATTGAGGAATTTGAATAGTTATAATGGAGGAAGACAGAGAATAGTAAATCACATCATAAAATATTTATCATGTAACCAGGATAGGTTCTACTACACAGTAAAGCTGTGTAATTTCAGTGCTTTACAACTGTAACTTTGAGTCAAATCCCTCAACCATAGTTGACTATGTGACTATGTGATTGGTAGATTCTGTTTAAAATTTATTCTGATTTTTACTGAGATGTAGTAAAACTAGATTACATAGTTTGGGAGAAAAAGTTACTGTCTACTGATTCTGAGAGCTGCTCAGTCACTAGAGGTACAGATTCAATTCGGTATATAATTTCAACTAATTATCCTATCTCCCTTTACCACCATCCCCCATTTCCTAGCCCAGTTACGCTAAAGAATCTACCTTCAATGTTTACCAGGTTCATTTTTTCTTGAGAGTGTAGCACACTGAAGAGAAGTTTCCCAGATGATTAGGAACACCATGATTCATCATGATCTCTTACGTTTTTCCCTGTGACTAATACATGAAATGAGCTTTTAATAAAATGTTCAGGATTGCTTTTTAACCCTTGTCAACTAAAGGAAGCCTTATTCTTTCTCAGCTCTTAATAGAGTAGTGTGTGTCTGTGTGTTTGCATGTGTATATTGTGGAGTTTGTGTGTAAATGTAAGTGTACACAGGTAATGGAGAGTATAAAAACAAATCTTTCTAAAATGATAGAGACAACACCATAAAGATGAACTTTCTTTTCTAGCTTAGCCAAAATCTACTGAAGCAAAACAGGTATTTCTTATTAAAAGAAAGCACTTCATTTCTAGAAAAAAAAATGCATAACTTTGCAACATCTACAATAAAAAACATCTGGTAGCTGTTCTGTGTATAAACGTTTTATTAAACACTTAAACTGCATCTTTTCAGTGCTAATTAAATGAATTTAACCCAATTAGAGGATTAGAAACACTTTGTAAGCGCTCAATAGCAAGACTGCCTGAGAAACATTGCACTCCATCACTTCATCCTTTTACACGCCACTTGCACATGGCATGAATCATATAGAAGTCTGTTCAGTGTTTATTTTGATAGTTTCTTCCTGCTTTTCTTTGCTCTTTAAAATCCTCTAGTCCAATAACTTGGCACTGGCGGTTTATTCAGGATGCTTTGCTAATTCACCAAGTAATTGCTCATAGGGTCCCATTTGCAGAATTGAAAAGCAGAAGTGGGGAGATCTTCTGTTTCCTGCTGATACAGTGACATATTTAGAAGCAGTTGTCTATACAAGTGTCTGCCTCAGCACGTCCTGCGGCAAAATTCAGCACCCACTGTAAGCACTTGCCCCTGCTGCATATTTACCATGTTTCAGACGTTCATCCTTTCTGCCAACACCTACTGTGCTTCAACTATAGCCCACTGGACAGATTTGTTGCCAGGGTTTGGTTTGTTTTTCCACCCTATACTCTGCTAAGGCAAAAGGGAGGAAATGTAATTTTTTAATAATAATAATAATAATAAAAGTAAAAAGCCCCACCTTAAAAGAAAAGATCGAGGACAAAACAGCCTCCAGGAAAAAAAAATAAGATTCTTCTAATACAGTGGAGTTAAAATATAGATCTCAAACGCTTTCAAGACTTATTTTTTACTTGAGAGAAAAAAATAAACCCTATACATAGTCATACAATTCTGCATAAAAAAATGCCTGCAGTTATGTGTTCAAGTACAAAAGGCCTATATTCATCACATCCAGCCTTAGCATAAGATCATTCTTGAACTGGTCCCTATATTTTAAGCAGAGAGGAGATTGTTTAGAAAAACTCACACTTACATCTGAAAGGCTATGAAGTTTGTTGAGAATAAGTGTGTGTTGAGGCATATTTTATTTATGTCTGAGATAATGTCTCACAAATGCATTTTCTCCAATTTAAGAGAAAATTATTGTTGGAAGGATCCTGATCAGGGATTGGTGGAATAACTCTCAGCAAATCATGGACTCCGATTTTAAACTGTGCGGTGAAGAGAAAGTGTGTACGTGTGTGTGTGTGTGTTCATGCATATGTGTTTGTGTTTCCCAGAACATACTCAGTTATTTAAAACAAGAATTTGTACTGCATGAAAAATATAGGATAAATAAAGCCTCACAATTTCCAGACAACTCAGGAGACTTTGCAATTTAAAGTGGAGCCATATCTGATTGTCCTTTGGAAAAGTCCAGCCTTGGAAAATCTATCAGTGAAAGGGATGAAGGTTGGATCAACACATATTGAAATACTATTATGGGAGCTCTCTGGCCCCAAACTTTACGAGTGCCAGAGGAATAGTAAATGATTACAATAAGTTTCTTTATAAGGTTTTATACTTGCTGGAATTTCTCATTAGGTATGTCTTCCTGGACTAAGGAACTACCATATATGTGATCCAAAATTCTCAGAGGATTTGATGAAATAAATTTTAAAAGTAGCATAAAATACTTTAAAATGTTTTATGACTTAATGGAAAATTTATTTAAACTGGTGACCAACCTAAATGAGTTGGTAGAAGGTTTATTATTCAGCAAATCTTTACTGATCCCCTGGTTGTTTCAGATACTCTGCTAGATACAGGGGATATAGCTAGGAACAAAACCGTATAGCCCCATGAGGCTTATAATTTAGTGTCAATAAATGAGTAAACAAGCCAGACTTTCTCTGCATGAGAACTTAGGAACAGCAAGTTCCTTGGCAAGAAATATAAGAGACCTTACCTGAAGCACAATACTTTTATTTAATTTCTATGGTTTATTTGGGGAGGGGAGATAGGCTTTAGAATGATTTAATGAAAACGGAGAGAGGGTACAGAAGGGAGGATTCTATATTGCCTCTTTGGCACTGCAGTGAAAGAAATGAACATTAACTTAAAGTAATTGCAGATTGTAGTAAATGCTATAAAGCAAAGGAAGAGTGTACAGTGAGGGAGAACAATAGAGCATCAAAATTGCCAGTAGGTGTCTTTTAAAATGCAAAGAGAAGGCAGCTGTCCATGGTCCCACTAAGAAGAGAATTCAAAGGCTCCCCATGCTCCTTTGGCTTAACTAGCAAAGTGCCTTTCAAATTCCAGAGGCATTTAGAAGAGCTAAGTAACTCTCCACTATGAAGTAATGTTACCGTGCCCATTCAAGGGAAACAGAGGGACCAGCAATAAAAAGAAATAAGGTGTATGACAGGGAACATACACCATGTCAGAACCTTTATTGAACTTTGGACAAGCCACCGCAGTGCCTTGCCCATGATAATCTCCATTTTGTCAAACGAGAATGTTGCTAAGCCCTTTTATTAATGCAGTCTACAAAGTTCTCTCGTAATTCTTGGATCAATGGAGCTCACCAGTGGTTTCCCGATTTTTTCACTATGTTAGCTAGCTCAACAAACGCTGACTCTACAGACCCAGTGTTGGACCCTAGGAAAACAAAGAGCTTCAGATGACACACAAGTCTCATGGGTGAGGCACATAAGTTGGCAGACGAGATGACAAATGCTATAACAGAGGTATACTCATGTGCTATAAGAGCATGTGAGGTCTAGACTCTCAGGAGAGGGGTGGCTGGAGAAAGCTCCCCAGGATAGATGGCTCCTGTGATTTGTTCCATGGGAATGGCATTTTTGGGAAGAGGAGCCAGAGGAGAAGGGGCAGAGCCATGTAAATTAGAAAATCAATGATGTTTAGCACAACTCTAAAGAAAGGTTTAAATATATATATATATATGAAAATGTATGTACTTATTAACTCTGCTCTTTTACAGAGCTAAACAGGGATGTGTTTGTCAAGCACAAGCTCATTTCAATGCAGTTTGAGTTTTACTCTCTTAGCATTTATGGCATTATTTGCTCTCTTACATTGATGCTGACAGATGCTTGGTTTATATTTAACCTAAAGGTGGCATTTAACCGCAAAGACTCTTAATTATGATAGAATTGAAAACATCCAGGATTCCCATTACAAGAAGATTTTCTTACTAGCACATGTCAAATTCATAATAAAATAAAAAAGACAAGGTAAAATAAAAAGACAAGAGTTGGAAATCATTTTCATAGGTAAAAGAAATAAGTATATAGTATGTGTAGATTTTCAGGAACAGGAATAGTGTAAAAGTCTCAGAATAGTTGTCAAAGGTAAGATGGAGATTTTATATTTGACCTGGTCCCAGACATTAACTGCAGGAGACATCAGAAATCTAAAATTCCCTTTGCTACACCAGGATAGCATTGAGGTAGAAATGATGAACTAGGCACCCCCCATGAAGGCCAGACCAGCAGGGGTGCTGTGTTCTGCACAATACAGCCTCAAGCAGCTGTCCCATGGCAAAGTTCTTTCTCCTATCTCGTAATAAACAGTGGGATCCCCAAGGACCAGCTACTTCAGTAAAGGAGAAAAATTACTTTAGATAGAAATTGTAAAATACAGGGTGTCCCCAAAGTTGCCATACATAGGGAAAATGGGAAATTGTAGATAAATGTACCTTTATTTCAAAATATTCATTACAATATTTTTTCTTTGTGTGGAGACTTTTGGAACATCCTGTAGAATAACCTATGAACAAAGATCTTTATTTTTTATTTTGTCTCTCTTTTTGTTTGCATTAAATTTACAGGTTTTAAAATGAAAAGAAACAACTTAAATAAAATAGACTTTTTTCAGAAAAGGATTTTGCAGAGTTATTTTTGTTTATTAGAGTAAACATCAAGAAAAGGTTTGTTAAAGCATGTTTGCCTTGGTCCCTGACATATGTATTAATAACAATCATTAAATAATAACAGAATGATTTAAGTTTAATTCTTAAAAAGAATTGCATGTAACCCTGTATTGGCTAATGTTCTATGTTAACTTGCCTAGGCCATGGTACTCAGATATTTTCGTCAAACATGAACATAAATGTCACTTTGAAGGTATTTTTTAGATGGGAATAACATTTAAATCAGTAGAGTTGTATTGAGATGTAATAATTCTACATATTTATGGGGCACGTGTGGTATTTTGATACATACATACACGGTGTAAGAATCAAATCAGAGTAATTGAGATATCCATCACTTCAAACATTTATAATTTCTTTGTGTTGAGAACCCTCCAAATGTTCTCTTCTAGCTATTTTGAAATGTACAATAAGTTATTGATAACTACAATCACCCTACTGTGCTATCAAATATAAGAATTTATTCCTTCTATGCAATTGTATTTTTGTACCCATTAACCAATCTTTCTTCATTTTATCCCTCCCCCTACCCTTCTTAGACTCTATTAACCACCATTTTACGCTCTACCTCCATGATATCAACATTTTTAGCCCCCACATATGAGCGAGAACATGTAATACTTGTTTTTCTGTGCCTGGTTTATTTCACTTAGCATAATGTCCTCTAGGCTCATCCATGGTGCTGAAAATGACAGAATTTTATTCTTTTTCATGGCTGATACATCCGTGGAGTTTGAATAAAGCAAATTTCCTCCATCATGTGGGTGGGCCTCATCCCATCAGTTGAAGTCCTTAAGAGATTAAAAGCTGGAGGTCCCCAACGGGAGAGGAAATTCTACCTTCAGAATGCAACATCAACTCTTCCTTCTAGCCTGCTTTCCTATACCATACAGAGTTTGGACTTGACAGCCTCCACAATCATGAGAGCCAATTCTTTAAAATAAATCTATGTGGAGTTAGATTGGTAGATAGATAGATATCCACATCATATTGTTCTATTGATCTGAGAACATAACACAAACCTTCATAATAACTGTGTCATCACTGTTAAGAAAAGTTTTCTTGTCAGATCACACTATACAACTAATTTTTCATTACAACTTACTTGGGATGTTCACGTAGTAGAACATTTGTGACTCAAGGCACAAACTCCTATCATTTTTACAACAAAAATTTTTCTTTTGATTTATGCTTTATGAAGAACAGAAAATGGCATGTACTTTCATATTTGAACCTATAATTATATAATATAAGGATAATCCTGTCATTCTAGCAACCACCCCAAATAACAATTTAATGTTTTATAGCACATTTATATTCATTAATTTCATATTGAGTTTTCAAAATAGGCATTTTTACACCTATCTAATAGATGATGAAAGAAAGTAAGACTCTTGCCCAAGGCTTTATAAAACAATGTATGCCATAGTTAGGACTGAAATTCATGTAGGTGGAATTAAAACCCTGTTTTTCCACAGTAGTCTAAATCAAATACACACATCAAGATCCTTACTACTTGTTTCAGGCTGCTGTAACTTGTTAGTCCAGCAGAACATACAAAAGAAAGCACTAGGTAGTCACCTTTATCCAATGAATGAACTCACTTCTGCTTACTTCACAGCACGGAATTTCTGGATCCTAATTCTTTTCTTCTCACTCAGTATTTGAGAATTTTGTCATCTCCTACTTATCTCCTCTTAACACCAGAACCTGCTTTGACGTTTTGTATATACTTGATCCACTTAATATTTATATATTTCCTAGCTTGTTAGCTAGTTTAGATAATAACATTAGTGGTAATAACCAATACCTACATAAAATGAATTAAACGAACAAAAAAAATTGCTAAAATTTTTTGAGTATTTATATAACAGGCACCATGCCAAGTATTTGATATGCATTATCTTATTTAATTCTTAGTAAAATTGTGAGGTGGGCCTTCTAATTCTTATTTTGACAAGAAGAAACAGAAAGTCAACAGTATTAATTTGCACAAAGAGCTGAGTTAATAAGTGGTCTTGCCAGGATTTAAACCCAGGGATCTCTGATTCAGAAACTTACAGCCACAGCGGTAGGCAGTCTATTTCTTATCGTGAAATGTGATTTGACCCTACGACTTTTCTTCTTGCCATTTTTTTTTCATGATTTTAACAGTGAATAAGAGGAACTTGACTCTTCTCTTCATAATCCAGGAAAATATTAGTATATAGTATAAGGAACTTCCACTGTATCTGAAAGCATGGTTTCTGAAGGCCTGACTTTCAGTGTCAAGTAAGGTTTTCTGTACAAGAGCAGTGTAGCAATGATCTGGCTTTGGGCAGAGCACATAAAGGAAAATCCTGTGAGAATAGATTGTCCACCTTCATCCCCCAACATCCTCTAGACTGTGGCTTCTTCTAAAGAAAAGGAGTGTGTAATGGTTAATGGGTACATAATGGAAAGAGAAAAACAAATGCAGATATGAACTCAAAGTATCATTAAGAATATGGACAAAGAGTTGTATAACATTTACCATCATGAGGGTGGGAAAAGGAAATGCCCACAACAGGGAAAGGATTTTCTCTTCTGCACTGGATTCAGATGGACCTGGCTCCAGATAAACTGTGTATTTTACATGTGAGCCTTGTGACTTCAGGTAGGTTAGTTAGACAGCCAAAACTTTAGTTTTCAATTCTGTAAAATTTGAGGTGAAATCTGTAGTGAAGCTTATTATAACACATGAATGAAAGCAAGTAGCATGGTACACGGAACATGGTATGTGTCCAGCTAATACGTTTCTATTTATTTCTTCTTCCTTTTCTGCGTTCCTGCAATCTATCTTTCTTATGTCAAAATTATAGCAGTTCATACTGAATCATATGCATTTGGACATATATACATGAAGTGTTCAAAACATTATTTAGCATAGTATCACTAGGGAGCATTAATTCAATATTTTTTGATGACTAACAAATAAAATGAGAGGTTTTACTAATTTCAATATGACAAGAAGTGGAAGCAACAGAATCCAAATTATATCCTGGGTCTGATAAAGACAGTAGATCTATACTGACGCTTTTTAATATTTGGTTTAATATTTACATAGATTAAGCTGTAAACTTAATTAACAGTATTCTTAAATAGAAGAATACCTTTCCAAAGACATTATATTCAAAGGCATTATACTCAATGGCAACTGAGTCCTTTGTCTTCTCAGAGTAATTTATCGTGAAAGGTGTGTGTGGTATGGAGGGCCTGCCTTAGAAATTCTTTCTGCCCTCTAGCTAAGTTTGCTTCAGTGGAAATGAGATCCTGACCACTGGGCTGATGGATGTACACATAACTGACTTGTTCAATTCTAATTTAATTCTGGAAATCTATCTCCTTTATGACTTTAATTTTTCTGACATGAAAACGTTTTATCTTTTTAGGTTTCCATTGCATCTGCAGAGATAAAGTATTCTCTTGGTGGAGGGGGGAAAAAAAGGAGTAAAGAAGCAGCAATAAACAATCCCACAAAACCAATTTTCACATTGGCAGAAAAACACGAGAACTCCAAATAGCCATAATTTGAAACAGTGGCAGATCCTTGGCAGCATATGATTTGAGATTATTAATGAAAACCTTCACCAAAAACATGCACATCCTTTAGTTTCCAGAGACTTGAGTTTTTCACATACAAAATGCCTAAAAGTATATTTAGACCAGAAGAGAGAAAACATAACTTCCACTCTCGGCATGGCCACGGCTATAGATTTTATGATCACAGATAAGTTGAAACAGACCAACTAAGGCATTCACTTCAATTCTCTATAGTACTGAGAACAAAAAGAATACAAGGATGATCCTTACAGAACTCTTCTACACCCCTTTGCTTAACCTAAGTCTTAGAGATGATCAAAACCCCTGGCATTGAGGCTGCATCAGTAATTAGTCTTTTAATAAAAGGTATATTTTTACTTGCTTCTTTACATCACACATATTTTGTTGAAAATTATTGAGATCATGTATGTAGAGTACAATGAGACATTCAGAATAAAGTTGCTAAGCAAATATACTCTATCACAATTATATATGTATTTTGTTGCAAAGTTTACGTATTGCTTTATTTTACATTAAGGAGAAAACAAAATACATTATTTCGTTTTTTCCCCCAATTTTAATCTTTTTGTACATGACATTGTGGTTGAGTCAAATATCACAATGAGCAAAAAAAAGAGCTCTACCCACACTTTGTAGGCACTTTTTTAAAAAATGGAATATTATAGCAACCTGTGGCCCCTTCTAGTTCACTTCTTTGGTTTTCTTCATCTCTTCTATCGTATCAAAAATGCCCTTTATTCGTTTTTGTTTCTCTAGGCACATAATTTTGATTGTCTTTGAAGCTGATACCCTCAGCACCTCTTAAAAATCTATTGTTCCTTAGGCTTAGCAACCTACTGACATTAGCTTCCTCCTTCACCTTCCCTATGTAACTATACTTGAGGAAAAAGGTAAGGAGAAATAAATTTTCTTAAACCAAAGCTTACTCATGGTTTTCCTCAATGCAAAACTCCAGAGTAATTAAAAATATCCAGTCATTCAAGTAAATAAATAATGTGATTATATAATATTATTTTAAAATGTTTCAAATTAAGCTCCTTATTTATGAAACCAAGATTCATTTGGCAGAAAGTGAGAAGCAGCTAATGTTTTAAATGTCCTGAGGATCGTATATATATATTTTTTGTCCTCAACTAGTTTGACCCTAGCAAACTTTCTTAGCTAGGAGAAATGTACAATTGGGAGACATGAAAGAACCTGAATTTTTTTTCTTGAGGGGATAGTTTTCATTGTGACATTTTATTCTATGTGACTTATTTTCACTACTCCAAACCAATGGACTTTGAATAAATCTAAATGATATGAAACACTAGTATGACTAGATCTAGATTTTTAATCACAAATGAAACTTAGTCCCTTTTATGTTTCAGCTATGCCCACAGACTCAACAGCAACAGCTAAACTTTCTCTTAAAGATATTCTTTAATAAGGATCTGCTAGTATATGCCATTTAATACTTGTTAAATTTCTTGAAAAGAGTTTATTCCTTTTAATCTACACTTTCTTCCTAAATTATTTCCATAGTTAGTTCATTTAATTCTTACCTAAATTTTAGGCACAGGCACCACTATATCCACCATTATATAAAAAGGTCTTTATATAATGCCCTGCCCTTACCCTGCTCAAGATCATCTGTGAGATTAGCCAACTTACTATGAGTAGTTCATAGGTAAACAGATATTTTTTCTTCTACAAAATCTGAATTACTAGAGATTATTTCATTACTAGATTTTGTGCATGTATTCATACTAAAGTTCAAATCTCAAATCTCTATGGGATTTATTCCTTTATTTCAAGGGAAATTATTGACCATGGACTCCTCTATCTTGATTACAGGTGTCCCTATATAAAAGCCACACACCAAATATATATATATATATATGAATGTATATATTCCTATAGTAAAATTCAAATATTTTGAAATTTTTTAACATCTAGACTGCATAGCCCTACATATTACCACTTACTCATAGATAACAATGACTTGCCATCTAGATAATTACAAGAAAATAATTACTTAAGGTATAATTGGGCTCTAAGTTTTGCTTATGCAAAGTGTGGGGCAAGGAGTTAAAGCAGTGGCATCACCCAGGAGGTTAATACCAATGTTGAGTTTCAGCCCCGTCTCAGATCTCCTGAATCTGAACGTGCATTTGAACAAACCCACAGGCATTTCTTGTGCACATTAAAGCCAGAGAAGCACCAACCTAATTAATGATTCTCTTGATTTTTTTTGCTGCACAAGTGACCCCAAAAGAAAACAAACATCTTATATCTATGTGTGTTCTGAGGTACAAGATGTACACTTGCACCTTGCGGTTCTGGTTGGCCAGAACCACCCCTGTACTAACAGGAATAGGACTTTTGTATAGCGATGGCCATAAATCTCCAGAATGAGGGCATGGTCAGGGCAGAACAGGGACAGAAGGGAGGAGAGCTGTGGCTGCACTGCTCTCAAGGGAGACATAAATATGCACACTTGCAGTGTGTACTTACATACGCTTTGCTAGCAGTGATATGGGCTACAAGCTATAACGGGGCAAGTTTCCACCTCACTTAGATTGAAGTCTCAGTAAGACTAAAAATGGAAAAGAGGAGTCTAGCCTCTTTTGCTCTGGGCTGGATGGGGACTACAGGTTCATTTAATGCTGTCTTCATGTGTTCAAAGAGAGAGAAACTTGATGTTGTTATTCTCCCCACCCCCAAAAAAAGAACTTTTATTAAAACTGTTAAGTTTTACCTCACTGGAATTAAAATTAACCTGAATATACAGATTTTTAAGTATCCATGTTGTGAAGCAGTTCCTACATCAAGGTTGACTCAACACTGCTTATGAACATTTTTCAATTTTAGAATAAGTAGCAGTTGTGTTTCAAAATTTTTTGTGCCAAGACTATAACTATTACATTTTTAAACATATTATAGAATTAATAAAACATGAAAATTCCCATTTAAATAGACTTCCTAGAAATAAATACATTTTACACCTGTAAAGGTAGCAAACAATAACAATCATCAAAATAGTTCATATTTATAAAGCATTTACTATATGTCAGACATCACATGTATTGATGAATTTACTCCTCATAACAGGATAGGTACTATTATTTTTCTTTTACCGATAAAGAAACTGAGATACAGAAAGATTAAGTAACTTGACTGACGTCACATCAATAGTAAGTGATAGAGTTAGGGTTCAAGCCCTTTCGGTCTGTCTCCAGAGTGCATTTAATTAAGTATTACTCTCTACAACCTTCTAACATGCTGTTTTTGGTAAGCAGGGATATCTTTTCATTCTCACTTTCCAAGTAAACAAGCACGACAACAACAAAGCCACAAAAGTTTCACTGGTTTCTGTAATTGCTGTAGCTGGTGACATGTATTTAATTCTATTAGTAAAGACAATGGTTACAATGCAAATGGTCCCAGGAAGAGTAAATTTCTGAAAGAATTCTTGAGGACACTGTCTTATTTTTTTTTATCACTACTGTACCCCACATTTAATGGCCTAATGACATCCATTTATTATCTCACTGTTCTGTAGGTCAAAAGTTCTGGGTACAGAGTGACTCAGCTGGATCCTCTGCTTAGAGTCTCACAAAGCCAAAATCAAGGTATTGACAACACAGCATTCCTTTCTAGAGATTGTTGAGATGGGTCTGCTTATGAGCACATGAAAGTTGTTGGGCAACTTCAGTGTGTTTGTAAAGCTGAGATCCCTGTTTCCTTGCTGGCTGTCAGCAGGGAGCCAAGCTCAGCATCTTAAAGTCTCCCACTTTGCCACATTACTGTCTCCCTCTTCAAACCTTCTCCCACCTTGAATTTCTCTGACTTCTCCTTCTACCCAATATCTTCTGTCTCTAGCCAGAGAAACTTATCTGTTTTTAAGGGCTCCTGTGATTAGATTAGGTGCACCTAGGTAATCCAGGAAAATCTCCGCATTTTAACATCCCATAATATAAATGACATAAGCAAAGTCCCTTTTGCCATGTTTACATATTCCCAGGTTCCAGGGTTTAGCATATGGACATAGTTGTGTGGATAAGGGGCCTTGTCTACTACTCTAGGTTTGGAGGGGGTCAGAGGATGGTAAAAGAGCCCAGAAAGCTTAGCCTGGAGGGACAAAAATAAACTTTGCAATCATCTCAGTTTTGCCAAAGGCAATGTTCACCTTTCACACATAATGTTAGATATTTGTTTTATGCAGAAAAATATCTTAAATCATTACCAAAGTATTACTCAAAACGGGAATTGTAAAACGTTAATTTGGCCATGTACTTTAAGGAAAATAAATCTTACAGAAAGTGCCAGTATCTTCATTAATGGTGTTCAAAAAGTTATAAACTGATGAAAAAATATTTTTCACTATTAGCTTAACAGTGGTCCAAAATTTCACCCACATATTAACACAACCAAGTAGATGGAAATGTATCACTTGGACATACAGTGCAGCGAAGGAATGGGAGTCTTATCACAAGCTAAACAAAATGTGCTACTCAAGTCTCAAGCTAACTAGTGCAGTATGTTTCACTTTTGCAGAAACCTAAAATCCAATACAAGTGGTAAAATTAATTTTAGAGTCCTGTCCTTTAGTTCTATAATGGCTTTGCTTTTATGATGTCTTTATTTTTGAGATACTAAATATCCTCATTACTAATTCTCTAAATACCATAGGCCTGCTGCTGCTGTTATGAATGTTTCTTAAGGGTTCCCTGTAAATATGGTGCAGCTTAAACCAAAACACACATGCACGTCTCCAGAGAAGAAGACTGACATAGGACTGCTGACATATGAATGGGATGCTTTGTCTAACTCACACAAAAATGCAAATTAATTGCACAGAGAGAAAGCTGAGAAATTCAAAGGCTTTCTTGATTGCCTTCTTTAAAATGCCAAGAACTTAAGCTGGCCTTTCTTATCTTCTACTACATGCATGTGACACTTTAGGAGGTCTTTCTTATTGTACTATAATTCAGGGATTGTTCCAGCTCTGTGCTCCATGCCTTTTTCCAAAGGGCAGCCTGAGATGTATAATTCGGGGAATGAACAGCTGCATAATTTAAGGGTCGAGCTAGTAGGGCACTGTTCCTTATTTTGTGTTGCTTTAGCAGTTGCCAAGATGTTCCAGGCCTATTTAGGAATACAATTTTTTGACTGCTTTATTCCTCTCAGATGATATATGCTGGGATTTGGTTGTGTTCCAGCAGAAGTACCAGAGCAAGCTTCTCTCTCATTTTACTCCAAAGGGCAACAGCACTGAGCTATAATGAGGTAATTTTTTTTTCCAGCCATGCACTCTCTGTGTTCTGTCAGGCAGGGTTGTTTAAACCAAGTCCTGTCCCTTCCCAAACACGGCAGATTCAATCACCGAGCTATCAAAGGCATTGCCACACTACATCCCTCTTATGCAAGACCAATCTCCTGAACGTTCAAAAGGGCCGGGCAATGAGGCCCTTCAAGATGAGGGCTGCATGCTGATTAATCAGTTGCTTTTTTATTCCATCTTGGCAAATATTCCCTGTTTGTAAATAAAAGGTTTACTCTGAATTTCCTGTAAACTAAGGAGCATGATACTGATTTGGACTTCATTCACAGAGCTAGAAACCTGCCTGCTGTCCAATCCACAGAAATGTGCTGCGTCCACCCTCATATATACTCCTTCAGGTGTCTTGAAGCATACTCTGAGTATGAGCTCAACTAAAAACAACTGTCATTTCATCAAGACAAAACAGAACAGGCAGACTTTAAAAATAATTTCCATCTCTTTTACTATAAAATTCCCTGTTTGGGGGAAAGATCCCAGTGGGCAATTTGCAAAGGCATTGGCTTATGCACTACAGAACAATAAGTGTATGGGGAAAAAGCTATCAATAAAACAGAATATCTTTTTTCAAGAGATAAATTAGTGTATTCTTTCACTGGTCAGATGGTAAATAGCTAATGGAAAAGAGATGTGACAGACCACAAAGACTAGGAATTGTCTGCAAACTGGCAGGCGCAGTGATTTGCTGATGACCCAAATTATTTTCAGGCAGTTTGGCACATCTATGTTTGTCACAGTTATGCTACCAAGCCAAATGAATTTAATTAATACGGAGTATTTTCCTTTCCTTGAAGTAGGAACAAAACAGCAAGTATCTCTTGATTGCTCTCAAACACCCCAAACAGCAAAAATTATTAAGCAAGGCTCTTGTCATCATTCATCTTTGGTTATCTGCATGATGAGCACACTACCACTAAAACATTCATTGTTGACTAGGAATTTGTGTGCATGCAGAAACATCTCTACTGTATGCACCGTGTGTGTGCACATGTAAAGAGCTTAGAAAACATGGTTGGTGAAATAAGCTTTTAGGATAAAGTTTGGCATTTTTCCTTTCGGTATTGATAGCTAGGTGAAGAGGCTTATTTTGTGAAAGGTAAAACCCTCTGAATCAATACCACGTTGGACATGACCATGTAAACCCATCCATCACAAAGCTACATATAGCAATGTCCCATACTATGGCCCATGGTTGGTGAAGCAGTCTGGGTTTCTGGAAGGGTATTTATGGAAATGAAGGAATGGGGAGGTTTCTAAAATCCCTTCTTTAATGAGACAGAGTGCATGATCTGTACCATCCAGAAAGCCCTGACTAGGGGTTCTTACTTATTGTCCCAGCTCCTTTCTTATCTGCATATGTGGCAGGTAACCTGTGCTGATGTGGCTTCACACATCCTTAAAATGAAGAATAAACCCGGATGAATGCCAAGGGCCCCTCACAGCTCCAAAGATTTATAGATCACAAACACTCTAAGAAATAGTTTTACTCATTCTAAATAAATGCATATAAGTCAGAAATGCTCAGGAAAAAAAGCCAACAATAGTGGAAATACAAGTGATAATTTTCCAACAAATAAAATCACTTCATTGTATTTAATTTAGGATCATGGGATTATATTAACTCTTTCTGGCCCTGAGGGGTTTTCCATCAAAAGAACACATTTTTATAACTAAATATGTACTATATACTACAATTATAAGTTACAGCTACTATATAAATTTTATATACTGATATAAAATGTACCTGGCATGGAAAATTTAAGAATATCTCCAAAGAAAAATATATTAAAGCTCTGGCTCAATTGCATACCAAGTGCATTTTAATGTATTCATGTTTCTGAACATATGTAATACACAAATAGAATGCACTAATATATTGCATTCACATTTTGAATTTTAATAGCTTTAACGAGTCATTTTGTTTAGGTCAGCAGTCCCCAACCTTTTTGGCACCAGGAACCGGTTTCATGGAGGACAAATTTTCAGGAGCTCAGGTGGTGATGCAAAGGATAGGGAGTGGCTGTAAATACAGATGAAGCTTGGCTAGCTCCCCCATCACTCACCTCCTGCTGTGTGCACCTTCACCTCACCCTCCCCATTTCCTAAGTTGTTTCATGGAAGACAATTTTTTCACTGATGGGGGTTTGGGGGGCTGCTGTCCAGGGGTTGGTGACAACAGGTTTAGATGGAAAAAAATAACTTTAATACTTACAATTCCCTTGTTATTCAGAGTACTCAAAATGTATAAATGTTTCAAGCCTTATATGATGGGGACTGAAAATTAGGAACCAAACAAATGTCAGAACAGGAAAAAAATGATTGTATCATTCAAAACTACATCACTTCCCCAAAACTTCTGAAATTATGAACAAAATAAAATGCATCATGTCTTCTTTCTTGTGCCTACTGAATGAATTCTTTATCCTAATTGAGTCCTACAGTACATCGATCACTTCCTATTCACTGACCCCTCTGCAGTGTCACCTGTCCCACTGCCCAGCTTTTACCCCATGATCAGCCATTGCAGACGTCTCTGCAAGGACCTTAGATGACCTAGCTCTGCTGACCTTCAACCATGCCCACCTGGCTAATTCTGCCTGCAAAAGCCTCACCACAATTGCTTTTTTCACTTCTCTCCTGAGCTGCCAGCTATTGCTGGAGCAACTCAGAAACTGGAATTGACAATCTCTTCTAAAAATACGTGCTGTTCAACCTCAACTCCACCAGAACTGTGGCTCCACAATTTCTTTGATCATGGCCTATTGACTCACCAGACAACTCAACATGGTAGCTTTTCCTCAGGCCTCAGTTCATGCCCAGGCACTTTGTTCCTGGCAAATGGCACCACCTGGTATTTAACTGAGAATACTGAATCTTTTATCTTTATTTTTTCTCCTTTATACTCATTCTTTTCCTCTATTAGGCTCTAAGAGAAAGAACCTATCTTCTGTGTTACCCCTAATCTTTTGTCTATTTTCTTCTAGCCCCTTTTCTGTCTCATTCCAGGGGTCTTGCTAGCTTACAGCATACCAGTGAGTCTTGATCTGTAAATTGTCACCCCTCGCCCTCAGCCCTGCCACTGTACAGACACATTTCTATTCAATTTCCCTGTCTGCAGGCTCCTTCCACTGTAGAAGTGTTCAATAATGGTCCCCTATTAAAAACAAAAAAATAAAATTTAACAACAACAAAACGAAATAACACTTTTCCCTAACTTTATTGCTGTATTTCTCAAGTGCTTAGGTGCTTACAATTTACCTCTGCATCTCCCCCTTTCTTTGCTACCAAATTTCTCTAATGATTAATAGCTGAATGCCTAATAGGTTCTACTTCCACATTACCCTTTAAATCCACACGATCACTACACTCTCCCTGACTGACATTATTGTTTTCAAGGTAATCAGTGCCAACCGTTTTATTTCCTAAAAGCCACGTTCTTCCTCCTTTCTACAGCACTCATACTCCTTATCCCACTTGTAAGCTTTCTCTTGCCTTGTGCTGTAGGAGTTTCAACCTGAGATTTAAGCTGTATGTACACATATGATCAGATATAAATGAGCTGCCAAAAATAGTCATCAAACTCATCTGCACTTTAGAACTATCTAGAAAATAGATTCTCGGGCTTACAATAGATGTCCTCAGTCAGAAGCTGCAGTGGCCCAATTCTACAGTATGGTGAGTTTGACAAGCAAGGGTCCAGAGGCCTACTGGGATAAGGTTGGCTGAGTGAGGAAAACACCTCATCATATGGCAACCACCAGGCAATATTTGCTGGAGGAGGGAGGCTGGCACATACTAGGCTCTCAATGAATATTTGTTGAATAAATGAATTCATGAATGCATGCCTTGATTGTTGCAGGGAAAGGGATGATTTAAAACATAAGTCTGTGCTTTTCAATTTTTTTTTATTTTCTATTTCAGTTTCCATTATCTCCTCCATGACAGTTTACTGCTGTTAGATATTTGGGACCCAAAGCAGAAATGATTATAACCAATATATAGAAGGTAAAAGAGGGTTCCCTCCCACTTTATATCAGACTGTGGCATTGTGCTTTGGAGAAGACCAAAAATATTAATATGTCATAGCTTTGGCATATCCAGAGCTCTTTGCACAGCAGCAGAGCCTGCAGTCCTGGCAGGGCTCCTAGCATCTGATGTGCCAGAGGTACCAAGTGCCAGCATCTCCAACTGCAGCTGATGAGAGTACCAGTGGCTTTTGGAGCAATCAGAGACAGCATTGAAGACAGTCCCCAACAACAGTGATGCTACCTTTCCCTGGCTTAGTAGGTAATGAAAAACTTGCCAATAGGATGCACAGAAGAGGCAGAAAAAGGAAAATGTTAGACACCAGACACAAGCTGAGAGAATAGAGCTCATGAAAGCTGCATGTCTTACAAGGTTGGAAGGATTGGTGCTAGGGAACCACCTTGCTTATTAACTGTTGATTTATATAGTCAAAAAGAATTTTTGACTTTAAAAATATTATATATTTCTGATTTTCTTCATATCGTGCTCACTGTTCCTCCTGCCCTCACTTTTTACAATTGGTCTTTATCCTATCCGGAAATATTTGGCATTTCCAAGATCCTTTCATTGATCACCTCCCACTCTACATGCACATTGATAGTATCCAATCCCACAGCTTCCACGTAATCTCTATTCGTGTGACACCCAATCTAAAACTTCCAGCCCTGACCTAGCTCTGACCTCCAGGTTCACATTTCAAGTCGAAAATATATCTGACTTGATGTCTCACCAATGCCATGAATTAAACTTGCCATAAAGTACAATCATTAGCTTCTGCCCCTAAACTCTTCTTTGTGACTCTTCAGTGTTTATTAAAAGCAATATTACTTTGTTACCAGATAAGCTGGAAATCTTCAGGTAATTCCATCTCTCTACACCACCGCACTAGACACAGTTGATCACTGATTCCTTCTTGAAATACTATTCTTTTTTCATTTGACTTGGAGAAAATACTCCTTTGGAGTTCTGTGACATCACTGCCCATTCCTTCTCACATTTCCTTGTTACAACTGCTAAGCACTGGAGAAAGCTCCATATCCTCAGACGTTTGGTCTTCTCTTACTACATTCACTGCACAGCTAATCTCATCTAATCTCAGTTTTTTTCTTCTCTGGATCTCGGTTCATGAGAAAGCAATTCTCCTGGTATCTTTAGATAAAAAAAAAGAAACAACAACAACAACAACAACAACAAAACTTATATGACTATCTTTTACTCCACTCCACATTTCATGAACAATCATATTGTGTGGAGCTTCACAAAAAATCCAAAATCTGACACTTCTCATCACTTCCACTCCTAGCACCCTTGTCCAAATTGCCATCATTTCCTGTTTGGAATATTGCAATAACCTTCCTAAATTGTCTTCCTGCTTCTTGTTTTCTCCATCTGTGCTTCAGACAGAATCATAATCTCTCAATATTTCTGTCATAGGATGGCATTCCTCTCTTTATAACTCTACTACAGCTTCCATTTCATTTCAATCACAGGATCATCGAGAATGTCTATGCTACTTGATAGATTTAGAAAATTTTTATAGGCCAAAACATGATTTGTCTTCTTATCAAATACTATGGACAATATTTTCTCATGTATATAGGTCCTAAAAATATAGGACTAACTGGACATAACAAAAAAGATGGACAAGTATTCCATATGATAAAGTGTATAATATTAATAATGACAAAATTAATAACTTTATCAGCAATAATCATTTGTTAAGAACTTACACCATGCCAGGCACCACCCTAAATACGTTATATATCCTTTCATTTAATCCACTCCACAATCCCATAATTCAGGTATCAAAATTAACCTTCTAACTTTTGGCAGATGAGCACAGCCTGGCTAGGTGTATGCTGCTCAAGTTCACTTAAAGAGTACTAGAAGCTAATGGGATCATGATAGGTGCTAATAATGAAAAGGTAATTTGATCCATTTTATATTTTTTATGCCAGGAGTCTCCTACTGTTTATAATACTAAAAGCACCAGTCATCAGGCTAGTATATTTTTTCTAAAAAATTAGTTTGTTATATATCTAAAGTGGGTAATGTGAAAAGGGAGAAAGATTTGATTTATAGTTATTTTTAAAGAAAAAATATAATAGTTTCTTTAACCAGGTCAACATGTATGAAATAATAGAACATGAGGACAGCATTTCAAATCTTAAGATATTTTTGGCCGGGTGCGGTGGCTCACGCCTGTAATTCTAGCTCTCTGGGAGGCCGAGGCGGGCGGATTGTTTGAGCTCAGGAGTTCGAAACCAGCCTGAGCAAGAGCGAGACCCCGTCTCTACTAAAATTAGAAAGAAATTAATTGGACGACTAAAAATATATAGAAAAAATTAGTCGGGCATGGTGGCGCATGCCTGTAGTCCCAGCTACTAGGGAGGCTGAGGCAGAAGGATCGCTTGAGCCCAGGAGTTTGAGGTTGTTGTGAGCTAGGCTGATGCCATGGCACTCTAGCCCAGTCAAGAGAGTGAGACTCTGTCTCAACAACAACAACAAAAAAGATACTTTTGAGTGATTATTCTTTACCAAGCATTGAGCTAAGATAGTTCATATTACCTCAATTAATTCTCACAATATCCATATCAGGTATTATTATACAGATTGTACACATGACGAAACTATCTTTTAAAGAGATTAACTGACATGTCCAAGATCACAAAGCAAAAAAAGTAGCTGTCCGTATCCAAGCTATATCTTCTCAGTGTTGGCCCACTGCATGTCACCACCATAATAAAATGAAAAAATAAAATAGCTTCACCTTATACATTCCTTTCTTATGCTGTTATCTTTTCCCTCAAAATTATTATTAGTGTTATAC
The DNA here is from genome assembly GCA_963575035.1 of Avahi laniger. Lineage (NCBI taxonomy): Eukaryota > Metazoa > Chordata > Mammalia > Primates > Indriidae > Avahi > Avahi laniger. The sequence goes on along the minus strand of CAUYSK010033794.1, from coordinate 18,206 downwards.
AATGAAAGATTCTCAAAAGAACTTATTTATTTTAATCACAAATTAATGAGCATTCCAACCAAAGATACCTCCTTTTCCCCCTTGTTTGTGAATAATCTAATTCAGAAGTTTCTTTGACATTATCTGTGTCTTTGTATGCTCTTGCTGTTTTATACACTCCCATATAACGATTTTAATCTGCCTGGACTGTCATAACAAAATATCACAGACTGAGTGGTTAAACAACAGAAATTTCTCACAGTTTTGGAGGAAGTCCAAGATCAAGATGCCAGCAGGGCAAGTTTCGTTCTGAGACCTCTTACAGCTTGTAGGTGGGCACCATCTCACCGTATGCTCACAGGCCTCTATTTTGTGCTCAAATAGAGAGGCAGAGTGAGTGAGCTCTTTGGTGTGTCTTCTTATAAGGACACTAGTCCTATTGGATCAGTTGTCCCACACTTATCCACTCATTTAACCTTAATTAATTCCTTAGAGACCCCATCTCCAAATACAGCCACACTGAGGTTTAAGGCTTCAACATATGAGTTTTGAAAAAATACAAACATTCAGTATCTAGTAATTACTTATTTTGTCACCTGTCTAATGTGTTTTATAAACAATAGCTGAAAGTGTTTCCAGGAAGTAGCAGTTCCAAAATAAAACTGCTGGTTGACACTGATTGTCACAAATATCTGGCAACTTACAGTGGGATCACAGCCCATTGTAACACTTAAATGAATTCTTCCATTCTGTTCTATCTATTAAATGATAACTATGTCCTAATGCAGTCATGATCAATACAAATGTACATGGTGGCTGTAAAACAGCCTCTCTAACCAGGAGGGTAATCCTCCATTTTACAGATTTGAAGACCCAATCAATTAAATGCTGGATAAGGTCAAATACTATTGATTGGAGATTGAATGAAATCCTTTCCTTCACCTTCCCCTTTTTTGATTTTTCTTGTGATCTAAGTATAGTTTCCTTAAAATACATTTTTCCAGCAGTTGCACTTACATACTGGTAAAAAGCGAGTGGTCCTCAAAAAACATAATGATTCACTGTCCCTGAAATCAATAGTATTATAAAACCTTGTAGGCATGAAGAGGTTGAAAAACACAAGATATTAATGCTTAAACTTCAAGGGCATACTTAAAAGATAGAATTTAAGAGATGCCCATTGCTAGTGGGAAGTAGATAGTTCATACATCAACTTAGACCAAAAACTTCCTACAGTGTATCTGTGGGTATTGAAAATAGAACAAGATAAGGATATTGTTAACATTGTGTTTAAGTATCACTTTTCATTCAACTAAGATTTGTGACATAATATTATATTAATTCTTGGAAGTCTATTGGTGCTCATAAGGCAAATTTTATATACATTTTACTATCTATTCTGTGCACCTTTTAGTTTTTACTGACACCTTCTTTTTATCTGTATAGCTAATAATCTGTGAAATTTTTATCTCATAATTTAAAGTAAATTCAATTTTTCTATGCTTACTTAATGCAATGTTTCTTTTTCATCTTCATATATATAATAAAAAAGTTTTCTGTAGGTGAAACAATGCATTTCTGGGATCTGGCTGAATCTGAGTCTCAGGTACTTATGTATACTGTTCTATCTGGAAATAAAACTATTTGCTACTGTATTTTTATCTGACTGTCTCCAGGAACTAGTAAATAGAGAATTGTAAATATTGCAAGCTTGGAAAAATTCCACCTGGCACAAATCAGTCACTAGGCGGCTAAATATTATGAATGGAAACAATTGGCAAGAGGAAAAGCCTCTTGTTAGAATCTAGCAGCACATAAGAACTCCATGTTGATACAGAAACAAAAATTTGGTTTTGAGTAGTTTTGACAATATTTTAAGGGCAGCAATACACCTTTCCCTTTGTACTTCTCTTTACCACTATATTCACAACCACATGAATACATTAGGAAATTGGTTAGAGAGGATTTTCTCTTCTTTTTTTAAATTTACCCAAAGGAAGTGGGAATATATAGGATTAAATATCATTTTCTCTCTGATTTTCCAGGGAGCTTTATCCTCTAGTTGGCATTCTCTTTGACATATTTAAAAAGAGATATTCCTTCAATCATTTTCAAAAAGCAGTAATAAAATATAAGGGTATTTAACACCATAGCAATCCAGTAAAGAAATTCTACCATGGTCATGTGTTGCTTTTCAGACAAAGGTGAGTTGTTTTTTCTTTGTTTGTTTTGCTTTTAATAAGAAAAATTATAGATCCAAAGATCTTGAGAGTGGTATTTTTAAAATATAATTTTCCCTATCAGTCGCGAAGCTTATTCTTAGGAAAGAAAATTGACACACTTCTTCTTCTTCTTTTTAGTGTAATCAAAATAGGTAATAGAAAGTGACACTTTAAAATGGGGATAGAAATAAGAAAAAAAGAATGGAAAATAATACAGCTGTTGAAAAATGGATTTTAAGAAATTTATATTGATAAAATAAGATGAAAAGTGGAAAATCTTTCATTTTGACTAGGTTGATTAAGCTACGTAATAAAAACACCCCTTCCTCTTTTCACCACTGTAAGGGTCCACTGCTTTCCTCTGTACATTTTTATGTCATGTAAGAGCAAACCTAGAATTTTCATATAAATTGGCCTCATTCAATTTTTTCCTGGACAGACAAGGCAGACATTGTTATTACCATTTTATCAGTTAGAGATTACTGCACTATATTCCTTGACTCGTAAGGCTTAAACCTTAATACACATACAAATCACTAGAAATGCATATTCTGATTCAGTAAGTCTGGTGGGATGGGGCCTGGGAGTCTGCATTTCTAACATTCGCTTAAATGATATTAATGCTGTCTGTCCATGGGTCACATTGGAGTGACAAGATGAGAGTATAAGCTGAAGGTAAATTTTCACAGTTCAGTCTAACAGAATATTTCAAGATGTGTCAATGCCTAACTGCGCAAATGTAGTTTCTCACCTTAGTAATGGCCTTATGCCAAGTGGATACCACTTAATCCTCAGGCTTGATTAGGAAGCAAGTACACTTGATTCTCCTTATTAAAAGATTCTGTATTTGCAAATTCACCAACTCATTAAAATTTATTTGTCATCAAAAAATCAATGATCATTCTTGCATGGACATGTGCAGGAAATTTGAAAGTCACCTGATACTCATGTTACCAACTGAAGTTTAACATAACAAATATCTGCCATTTTATTTCAGTCTTTATTCTGTTTAAAAGAAAAAAATATTCTTTCACTGTCTATTTAGTGCCATGTTTTTTGAATTTTTGTACTTTTTGATGGTGATTTTTTTACAATAGCCCCCAAGTATAGGGCTGAATTCTTGTATAGCGTTCTTGAGAACGAGAAGGCTATGATGTGCCTTAAGAAAAAAAATGTACATGTAAGATCAGCTGAGTTCAGGCATGAGTTATGGTACTGTTGGCCATTGAATTCAATGTTAATGAACCAACAATATATATTAAATAAGGTGTCTTTAAACAGAAACACACATAAAACATGGTTATGTATTGATTGTTTGATGAAAATATTGTGACCGCAGGCTCACAGGAACTTAACCTTGTATTTCCCCAAGGAGTAATGAAACAGTATTGGCTAATTCAGTGTTCATAGTGATTTTATAGAACATAATTACTGTAACAAACACAAATTGAATATACCTTCTCAACTATTTTCAGAACAAAACGTCAATGGAAACATAGACTCCAAACGATGTCCTGTCTGAATAATAATATTTCCTTTTGGGTATCTATCCCAACTTATTTTCAAACCAAATATATTCAAAGTATTTTTAAGTAGTAACAAATAATTTATTAAATCAAATAACTGAAACAAATGAAATTATGTGAAAACCAACATATATTATAAGCAAAGTGAAATTTTAGTAGAATAAATATATCTTATGCATTAAAAAAATTAAACATTCAGTAATGAAAATCAATTCATCAGAAAAAAAGTTAAAGTATTAGAGAGCTTTCATGTATTAAATGATTTTAAAATACAATATGTTTGAATGGGTACTTTTCAAATTACAGCCTTAAAACCATATAAAACATTTAAAACTGAAATGCCAATTAAATTTTTACAGAATCCCTAAAGCACCTTCATGGAAGCCTTGCATTTTAAGAGTTAGTTTGAAAACCACTCTGTTAAATGAATCTATCTTTTTAGGCATTTGACAAAGTCATCAATTTCTACAACTCTTCTCTTTGACGAACCAAAATATAATTTCCTCAAATTTCTTCTATATACCCTTTATTCAGGTTCATACCTCTCTTTCTACAATTATAATGGTCTTAATTTGTCCTTCCCACTAAGATTTTCTTTTTTTTGGTCAATGTTTTTCACTCCAAAAAAATGAACAGTTTTAACATTTATCATTATAACAACAATGATAAAGAAATTGCTTCACAAGGCGAGTGAAATAAAGTGCAAAAGCAAAGATGATACATTGGGACCGCCACAATTACATCAGGTCCAGTTTGCATACATTAATGACTATTTCTTGAAGATAAAAGGAGAGCTTATAGTCATGTTAAGTAGATAGTGAGGGATTCTGGGTCTCCTAGGAATGAAAGTGAGTGCCGTTTTCCCTGCTTGATCCTGCCCAACCCTAATTCTCCATACCTGCGGAAGGAGGGAATACCCTATGAATCTGCCAATCAGAATTTGGCAAGCCAGCTGCAAAAGAATGCAGAGGACTCTCTAGCCCAAGGGCCAAGCCACATGGGTACCATAAAGTCTGGAAAGTGACCTAGAACCCACATGCGTAGTTAAGGCTCAGGTCATGTGTTTCCTAACTGTCCAGTCAAGGTGATTGCATGATGATCTCAACCAGAAGGGAGGTCCCTATCCAGGCACTATAAAATAAGATGCAGACCATAGCCAATCTCTCTCTCTCTCTTTGCCCTTCCTTTTGCTTACCTTGCTGTGACAATGAGTCCGGTTGTCATCTGTCGCATATGCACCATGCTCTGTAAACTTATATCTTGCTCTTGCCCTATAATCCTGTCTTTCTTTCCTCAATAAACTTCAATTTTGTGCTTGCCTAACTTTGGTGCATCTGGTCTTTCTTTGGCCATGAACGCGCCAAGAACCGACATTTTCAGACTGAAACTTGACAGTCATAGGGGAACCAAATTATTTATATATTGAAAAAATATATGCTAAGCACCTACTAGGTGAGATAAAGCTCTTTGCATAAATTAAATATCTTATTTAATTATCATAACATTCCTACGAAGACAGTACTATCATTATGTAAAATATACACCCTTGAAGACTGATACACAGCTATTGGGTAATTTGATCAAGGTCATGGGGTTAGTACATTGTAAACTTAGAAAGTAAGCCTGGCAATGAACTCTGAAGTCCACCTTTCCACTCCTCCATTCAAGTGTGCAGAAAAAAAAAAATAGAAAGATGAGTAAGTTATATTCCCTGCCACTATGGAACTTTCAGCTTCACAGAAGATAGAAGAGAAACACAAGGCATGACTAGGCAAAATATCATCAAGATTTCAGAGGAATTAAGAGATAGAAATAAATTTAGAAGTCCTCCCCTGTCATAAAGAAGGTTGCATCAAGACGGGCCTTGGTGACTGGACAAGATTCTGAGGTGTAAAGAGAAGTGTGGATAGTATTTCTATCAGTGGAGAAAACTCCAACATACAAACAGAAAAGTAAAAGGTTTAAGAAGATAGGTGAAATCATCTGAACCAGAGAATTTCTTCTGGGAAATAATAGGGAGAAAACCTTGAAGGGCATGCTGTTGGGAAAACTGTATATTTTCCCTGTGAAGGTAGGGAATATATTATCTATTCTTAATAAAGATTAGCCACAGATGCCAAAATGAATGAAACAATTTATAAATTAATTGTTTTATTCATTCAAACCAGCAGGATTATTAATTCTTTATAATCATCCTCAGACTCTTCCTAAAGAAGGTAGATCACAAACATGGTTATATATTTAACCATCTGTGTTGAAATTCCTAGTTGTTAAATTGGATACAAAGATTCAATCTCAAACAATTAATTCCTTTCAGATGTCTATTTCTTATACCATAAAACCATGAAGAATAGCAATTATCGCCTGATCAGTGTTTATTAGATAACCAAGGGTGTGCTTTGATTAAGACCTATTTACATGCTCTCACAATTTCTCTACAACAAACAAAACAAATTAGATAGCTATAAATAATTTCTGCATGGGACATACAGCTTTTTTTGACAATGGCACAAAAACACCCTTCAATATCATCTATGTTATAAACATTTTAGTGTAAGTTTATTAATGTAGAAAGTGAACAAGACTTTTAATTTTATTATCATAGTAAATGGAATAAGTGTATTGTTTCTATAACCAGTATAAAAATGTTAATCAGTAATATACTCTGAGCAATGCAACATAAATTGTAATTCTAATTAAAAGTAAGATTTGATGCAATGCAAGTAATATGATTAAATTGCTTACCAAAATTTAATGTAGGTTTAAAATTATAGAATACCACTTTTACATAATTTTATCTGTTCTTTGATCCAATATGTTGTAAATTATTAATAATTTAAACAAAATCACTAATTAAAGGAAAATATCAGTTTTATCAAATGTTAAAAACACGATCATTTTTATTTCAGTATGGTACTATTTTAATTATTTACTTCATTTTTATTACCCTTTCTCTAAAAATAAACTACTTAAATATTAGAACTAATTTAATAAATTCTATATAGATGATGATACATAAGAATAAGGAGAAAATCTTATTATATTGATGTATATATACAAACACTTTATAACTTGCATAATGGAAAAAGTCCCTTCATAAATTTAAAAATGATTTAGAAATAGCTAAATTCACTTTTCTGTACTGGACAATTACAAACTATCATTTTTAAAACAGTAATAAATACATTTGAAAAACTTTCTTCAGGATGCGTATTTTTTAAGAAATGTTTATTAGGATTGAATCTATTTTTATAAACTATTACAAAAGAATTGGCAACTGGGTTTCAACCTCAGTATACAAACTGATTATGAAAGAGAATAAGAGAGCAAACCTCTTTTAAAAATAAGTGTATTTTGTAATTCCGTCTTCAATCTAACCATGAAAACATTAGTTTCAGCAAGTTCATTTTTTTGTTTGCCTGTACTGTTTTTAATACAGGACAAATGACCTCTCTCAAGATGATTTATAGATAGAAGTTCCTAAAATGTTAACACAATGTTACATTCATTTTCAATTTAAATGCTACTGATTGATTTTTTCACAAAGCTTCCCTCACCACTGCTGTCTAGTAAGCAATACTTTTTTCTCTGAAGTCATATAAAAATATTTCCACATTTCAAGAAAAGGAAATTCATTAATGGTGATTTCATACTATATTGGCTTAATAGGGATCTTTTTGGCTACTTTCTATTATAATTAAGCCTAAGAAATATCATAGAAGTAAAATAGAATACTTAAAAAATACAGTTGACATTGAGTGATATAATTTCATAGTTTCTTCATAAAATTATCTACATTTTAGCTGCTTAACATTTTAATTGAACACCTGAAAGCACAGGAAGAACATTGCATTCCTTATGGTATCATTTTTTTCCTCTGAAAAGCATTTGGGCCATACTGAAGGTTTCTTAGTTTGAAGGAATGTCAGCATTCCACAAGGGCTGTTGATATTCTTCATTAGCTATAATATAGTTAAAATGTAGCACCTGCAATAAATCAATGTATTGGAAGATTGCATTAAAACTTATGATAGTTACAGAGTTTGGTGGGTGTTGGTTGCTTTTTCCTCCCCAGTATTCCGGGGTCATCACTCATAATAGTGAAAAGTATAGCATAAAGGGGAAAAAAAATCACAGTGTTCCTAAAAATAAAATAGAAAGCCCTCAGGAGCCCTTTCAGAACAACAATAAAAAGTATTGCTGGCTGTAAAATTTGTAAGCAGGTTCCATCCTGTCGACACAGAAACAATGAAGATGAATTACATTCTAGGAGAAGCATTGAGACTGTCTAGTAACATAGTGGCAAATCTACTACAGTGAGGACAAAGCAAAACTAGTTCTTCTGTGGCTTGAGTTGAAGGTGTCAGAACAGGAAAGTATGAATTAAATGGAAACAAAAGACCATCTTTAGAAATTATCTCTAAGCTTAACCATTCAATTTATTGATTTGGGCATTGTTTGGGCTCTTCAGTTTTCAGAATCTCTGTATTACCTCTGAGCTCATAAAGAACAGTATACAAGTGTGAAAAGTATGGATACTTTTAATACATGACAGATGAATATGAATTAGGGTGATGGTAGCTATTTATACATCTTTCAAATATCTTTAGGTGTGATGGAAAAAACAAATTTGAGATTTGTTTGGTTAGCTCTAGGGAAAGGTACTTTTATCTCAAGTAAAAGACATTTGGTCTGTGTGGGAGATGTTGGCAGTTGGTATGAAATGTTGGGGAGGATCACACAGAGTTCTGCAAAGCAGATCTCCTGCATAGTCTCCTCTGTATGAGAACTAAGAGTCCTTTTTTTGCATATGTCCTTGTTTGATGCCCTGGATATTAGCACGTTAGTTAGCTGAAAAGACATGCTGCTAAAATGAGAAATGTATAGATAGGGGTTGTTTTGCAACAGTCGATGTCCACCTTGATAGCACGTTGTAAGTTTAATAACGAACTTTCTAAATTCTAAACCAAGGTCAGTATATGCAAAATGAAACTCACACCAGCAGCAAAATGGGGGAGAGTGTTTATTAATCCATAACCGTGATTCTCAAAGGACGTTTTTGTGTGCAATATGCCTATTCTCTACTAAAACAGTTTGACTTTTAATTTAAATTTAAAACTCAGAGGTTTTCTTTCTTATGTGCTTATGAATGTTAATTAAAGGAGACATGAAATAATTTGAGCAGCTATTTACAGTCTTTATTTGACAATATTTGAAAGTTGCCTTTCTTTTATGTAGGTATTCATTTTTTTTTAGCTATACGTGATGTATGTGGCTTGAGTCAATTGTACATTAAAGATTGGAAGTAATATTAGTTTCTCTGAAAATCACTGAAAATCGACAGAATTCATGTTTCAGAGTCTCAGTGATTGATTGCATTAACGTAGTAGAAGATTTCAAGGTGAATGAAAATAAATGTTAAATGAAGGTTCTTTTTAACCTCATCAATACTTTTCTAATACATCAGTTTCTTTTTTTTTTTTTTTTTAAGTCAGAGGAGCAACTCACAGGTACTGAATCTCAAGCAATTATCCACCACTAGATAAGGTATTTGTTTGAGTACCTAATAATCTTTTAAACCTTTGCTTCTCCCAGCTGAGCTAATTTTTATGGAAAACCATTGAGAACAATGGGTCACTGAGAGCAAATGAAGTGGGTCGACCACTGTGTTTTCTCAAGTGCTCTCATATAGCCCAATGTTGGATAGCTGATGAGGTGATCTGCATAATAGCATGGCCCTAGTGTGTTTCTATTAAGTCAATGGGGCATTGACTATAGACAAAAGCACCACTGGCATCTATTAAAGAGACTGGATCTATAGACCCACAATAATGTTACTCATCCGACAGGAAGAGTTGTACACTAATCTCATAATTATACCCCTTTTACTCCTCCATTCAGTTCAAATTTTGTCTGTTGGCAGTAAAATAAGTATCATTCCAAGTATAATTCTAATTAAATGAGTTAAAATGTACTGCTCCAATTATTTGTGTATGTATGCTATAAATGTGAGTAAATAATTGTTAATTCAAATTAATGAATTTTAATGCAAATGTATCAAGAATAATACAGAGATGGTATTCACATGAAGCCAGTAATGGATGAAAATGTGATTTAATTAGGTAGCAATAAATACATTAGTCTTTCGTGTCAGTTTTTCTTTATTTAACAAGATTCTCTTTTTTTAAGTGTAATTCATTTGATACCTCTAATATGAGAAAATTATAGTAAAAATCAGATTTTAAAATTGAGTTCCTGAAATAATTTTAAAGCCTATATTTCAGGATGCTTGCTATGTTCAAGAAAGGAATAAAAAAATCTAATGCACGAACTCAGGTTAAATACCTATTGATCACCAGGATATGTATTTAAAAGTAAAATTGAGTTTAAACTTTGAAATGGCTCAGAGTATTACATTTAAAGAGGATATATATTATAGAATAAGCTTATTCAAAATATGTAGGTTTATGTGCAGTGATAACCACTTTATTGATTAATGTTTGAGCAGGTATCCAAAATTCCTTACTAAGCTGGTTAATGTAATGTTAATACTATCTCTTGGCTTATGCTATGATTAATATTTTTAAATTTAGAAGAAAACAATCTCTTAATTTTGCATTATTAGATTTTTAAATTCCTAAAAATTTTGATTAAATTACAGTGAGTTTTATTTTAAAGCCTTGGTCAAGATTTTGGAATTATCATCTGACACTGACATCATTTTGGAAAAAAAAATACTGATTTCTATTAGGATTTCCAGAGAACCAAATGTCATTAGAATACACTTTAAATGCAATCTCCATTTCCTCTATTAGCTTTCAATATAATTGATCAATAAAATTTCAAATGGATAGAGTACTTGTATGTTTTACCAGTAATGTAAAATCCTTTTTAAAATTAAATTCAGTCTACCAAATTAGAGCAAGTCATTGTCCAATGATATGCATATATTAACAGAATGGATATATATCTTTTAGTCAAATTGTTGTTTCATACAGTAGTCTCTGTGTGATAGCTACATTTCAAGGTTATCCACTTTAAGCATTAGCTAATTTTTGGGCTCTTCCATCAGGCAGCTATTCTAGAAGACATTGTTGCAGGAAGATCTCAACATCACATGTATGTGACTGGGACTCAGGAAGTGAAAGTTATTGATAAAAATGTGTGATGCTGAAAGCTTCTATCCACTGTGAAAAGCATCTATGCATGGACATGTCCTTCCGAACATATTTTTTCTGTGATTAAAATGATTACTATCTTAGATGTTCCTAGAGCTGAAGGATACATGTATGCATATTTCTCTTCCTCTCATTCTTCTTTGTATCAATTTCTCTGTCCCTCTCTCTCTCTCCTCCCTCCATGCCCCTTCTTCCCTTAATTCTGTGGCACTATATGTCAGAAAGATGTGTGCAACCTCAGTGACAGCTTTTTCCATGGCTTTCCTTTTGGAGCATTGCTCCTTACTTTGGCATAAAGAAAACACTAATGTACTAATTTCTTTCCTTCCATATGCACATAGTTGTGGTTAAAATACAGCTCTCTCCAAGCATGGCAGGGGTGTGTGTATGATCTTGGAAACTGATCAAGACCAAACAGTTATGACACAATGTGTAGGAAAAGGACCACCATATTACGTTTTATTTGCAGCCCTTGTGAATAACTATGAGCAACATCTTACACAAGACACATATTTCAGCTAGCTTACATATCCCTTTATTTATAAGAGAGACTACTGGGTAAACATTCTTCTTTTTTGTGATTCTCTGTGTGACTGAAAAATACAAACTTCTTTTAGATTTATTTTATTTATCATCATTTTCGCAGATCTTTGATATTTCCTTATTAGCTAAATTAAAAATACAGCATATTTTCTCATACCTTTTAAGTCTTTTGGTAAAAAAGAAAAGAATCAAGATTAAGATTGTTCACCGGAATTGCAGTCCCCAACTCCCAGGCCGCAGACCAGTATGGGGCCATGATCTGTTATTAATAAGAACCAGGCCACACAGTAGGAGGTATGCTGCAGGTGAGAGAGCGAAGCTTCATCTGTATCTACAGCTGCTCTCCATCACTCACATTACTGCATAAGCTCCACCTCTTGTCGGATCAGAGGCAGCATTAGATTCTCACAGAAGCATGAACCCTACTGCAAACTGTGCATGTGGGGGATCTAGGTTGCACACTCCTTATGAGAATCTAATGCTGGATGATCTGAGGTGGAGCTGAGGCAGTGATGCTAGCACTGGGGAGTGGCTGCAAATACAGATTATCATTAGCAGAGAGGTTTGATTTCATGATAAATGTAATGCACCTGAATTATCCTAAACCCAACCCCCCTCCTGCTCCATGGAAAAATTGTCTTCCATGAAACCAATCCCTGGTGCCAAAAATGTTGGGGACCACTGCACTAGAATATCTAGCTTAAGCATTAGCTAGAAATCATTGGAGAAATATATGTATTAGGGTTGATGGAAATGAAAAGATAAACCATGTAATAATAATAAGGAAATTTATAAGCCTAAAGTTTGATATTAAAATAATACTTTTGGGGAATTTACCACAAAAGGTGTACACTGAAAATTTAAAGGAAAATAATGTAGAAGATTCTTCCAAGTCAGTCCTTTTTGCTTATTACATAGACAGAAGACCAACTCTACAGAAAATTCTATAGCCAAAATACATAAAATCCAGATGGCAGAGATAAACTTTTACTAAATTTCACATGAGAAAATGTACTTAAATATGAGCGACTATATTCATACATGTGAACAGATTCCATTCGTGCATAATGCATACTTTTCCCCATCAGTGTGTACGTATCTCCATGAACAGACATTGGGACTTGGCATAATGATGTTGGGTCTATTATAATACTTCTGCAGTTTCTAAAGAAACAAAATTTATTTTTTCTCTCTCTCTTTTTTCTTTTCACTTTTTGTGATTATTTTATTTAAATGCATATTCATACAGTGGATCAAATTTGATAAACTACCCTCAATTTGATTGTCTATAAATATCCAGATACATTTATTCATGGAGCTGGAGGGAGGAGGAGGTCCTAAATCTTCAATTATGATTGAAGATTTGATATGATCAATCAAAAACCTCAAGGCCGAGGTGGGCGGACTGTTTGAGCTCAGGAGTTCGAAACCAGCCTGAGCAAGAGTGAGACCCCGTCTCTACTAAAAATACAAAGAAATTAATTGGACAACTAAAAATATACAGAAAAAAATTAGCCGGGCATGGTGGCGCATGCCTGTAGTCCCAGCTACTAGGGAGGCTGAGGCAGAAGGATCGTTTGAGCCCAGGAGTGTGAGGTTGCTGTGAGCTAGGCTGACACCACGGCACTCACTGTAGCCCAGGCAAAAAGAGTGAGATTCTGTCTCAAAAAAAAAAAAAAAAAAACCTCAACCAGTCCTTCATCATTGCAACTTTATACTGACCATAACTGATGAAATGTTTAAGATGTTTATACAGAAAATGAGAGGATTTCATTTAAGCAACTGTCTGAAGCATGATCTTATGCAGCGGTAAGTTTATTTTTAAAAAAATTCTTCTTTACACAACTAATACACTTAGGATATATGTGGAAATGATTGGGATTATCTCTCCTTTCTACCCACTGCATTAAATTGCCTAATTTTCTGACAGAAAGAAATATATACCAGTATACACAAAAGATGGAATAAAAGAGAGTGAAAACCCAATGTAGATTAAGGAAGGGAAAAAAATGATCCCTATATAAGAAAGAAAACCTTGGAGAGAAAAAAGAGATACTGCTACGCCCTTCAAATATGTGAGGTGCAGATTGCTATCTTTTTTTTTTTTTGCATTTTCTGCAGAGTAGATGCAAAGATTATGTTAAAAACAGGAGAGAACATAATTGCATAACTGCCAGTGGAAATGAAGGACTCAAGTCAAATAGAAGCTCTGATGCTAACAAATTCAAAACCAGGGAAAGGCTCAGGTGACATTTCTCACAAACTGTCGTTCCCTTATTTCTGCAGCACTGTATTTCAGAAAGGATGGGTGCATCCTCAGAGATACTTTTTATTAGGGCTGCCCTTTGAAACATTGCCCTTGCCTGTGTTGTGAAAGAAAATAACACAAATGAACTCAATTTCTTTTCTTTTATGTATGTAGTTGTGATTAAAATACAACTCTCTCTTACACTCGTTCAGTACCATTCCACACACTATTTTCTGGGTCATCACATGGCAAAAGTAAAGCCCCTACAGCAGGCATGGAACAGAATGACGAGGTTCTGTCCTGGAGAAATGTTATCTAAGGGCTCTTGTAGTCCAAGTGATGTGTCACCTCTGGTCGCCTGACAGTTACTTCTGACTCATCTTGGTGTATTTGAAACAGTTGGTTCTCTCCCTTAGACACTTGTCAACATGTGCAAATGTTGTTTCAACTGGCATATTGTCACTAGCTACCTCAAATCAGGAAAAGCTGAGCAGCTGTGAAAAATGAGACTTCCAATTCAAGTAAGAATTAGAATACTAGAAACAGAAACATATCCCTTAAGATTAGGTGTTACTTTTATTCTTTTAAATGTGTGACCACTGTGTTACATGATAATCATTTGTGTATATTTACCTTGTCTTTCTTGCACCTTGATAAAGACGGTTGGGAAGAAATGGACTTGTTAAGTTGAAAAATACAGAGATATTATCAAGTGATATTTTTTAGGTGTATGTATGCAAGTACTAATAATTTGTAGTCCATTTCAATTAAATAATTAGAAAAGCCTATAGTTTTTATCTTTGCAGTAACAGATTTGTTCATCTTTGAATCCCCAGTGTCCAACACATTGCTTGATAAATAGTAAGGTCCCAGATAATGTTTATTGAATAAAATAATGATACAATCAATTATTATAAAACAAATGGATATAATTAAGATATAGAAATCACATAATCATATATGAGTAATGGGAAATTAGCATAACATTTTGCAAATCTAAAAAGTATCACTTTGTGATTCATTGTAAATGTTTCAAAATCATTTAAAATGTAAATGCAGTAAAACTTTCTCCCTACTAAGTTATATTAATATTAAGATTTACCAAATCAAAATGAGGGACAAAACAATGGCAAAGAAAATCTATTATTTTTTCTTTGGACTTCAGGAATCTAGATGATTTATAGGGTTACTTATAATTTCATTAGTCCATGTTAAAAAAATGTTTTTTCCTACCAAAAATACTACTTTTATCATATTATTGATCTTTACAGAACTAGAAAGCTTATTTCCTAATTATCATCTTTCTTTGATTCTATTTATCTATTACTTAATGCCAATAGATCATTTCCATAAATAATTTTTTTGCATGTTTACTTAAATTTGTTGACTAAAGGAATCTTTTCTCAAGAATCTCTGTTATTTACCTCTTCAATGACAATCTTTCAACTTACCCTAAATCAGATTCCATCTTTCCTTTAAAAACATCAGCCTAAATTGATTTCCCTGTCTTTTAAAACCTCCTAATGGCATCTGTTGTTTGTAAAATTAGTCATGAACTATGAGATTTTTTAAAATTGACTATTTTTAAAATTCTTATATGTGAGTATATTATTTACCTCATTAAATTGCATATTCCTAGAGGCAGGTGAATGTATTAACTTCTAATAATTTCTCATAGAACATTTCATAGTTCTTAGGTTAAATGTGTACAGAACTCCTAGACACATAGTAAGCATCCTACAAATATTAGCTGATAAAAATAGCAAGAGATCAATAAATAATTGATTTCATCATGATTCAATGTACCTGGATGGTGCGTGTAATTATATTAAATTAGCCTGATTTAGCTGAGTTATTTCACGGTATAGGGTAGAAACAACACCACTCACAATCATTTATTATTATAATTTACCTCAACTATTACACGCCTAGTAAATCCCAGCAATTCTCATTAGCTGTGGTTATGTTTAGAAAGGTTTGACATTCATCATAATTATTTTCTATTTTTGATATTGCACATAATCTTTAACAATTTATTTTCATATTTTTGGTGCTAGTGTCTAACTTTTTAAATTTATTTCATTTATTTATTTGTGCAACATTTTTTAATATCATTCATATGTCTACACAAACCAAACCAACATTAAATAAATATTATGTAAGTTATTTATTGATTTTGTTTTACTTTCACCTTCACTAACATTTTATTTTTCTAATGTGTATTTAATTCACTTCAAATTCATTTCCTAAGATAACCAATATGGTGAGGCACTTAAAAATGTTTCTTGAAAATAAATAAAAACAAGCTTACAGTGGTAAATGAAACAGAAACTGTGTCTGTATAAGTTTAGAATAGAAGCTATAATATATAAAAGTCAACAATTATTTTAAATAAATGTACATTTCCTTGTCAATCAAAATGTTGCTTCAATTCCAAATAGTGTGTTGAAATTGCAGCTACAAGCTGAATCTTAAAACTCAAGAGCTACTCTCCAGGGAAGCATTTAAAAAAAGTTTTTCTTGACTGATTAATTGCAGTATCACGTCAAGACTGAAAAATTCTGGGTCCAAAGGTGGCCAGTGGAAAAAAAAGGTTTCACATCCCTCTGCTGAAAGAAATAAAATGGCAAGCATGGGGACTGCATGGAAAGATAGAGTCCCACATTTTTGAAGGGAGGATGATAGCAGATAACCTGAAAAGTAACAGATGTAGCCATTTGCAAGAATTATGAATTGTTCAGGTGTTTGGCCTATGTTTTGATGACTAGAAGAAGGCATTAAAATATTTTAAAAAGAGGATATACTAAAATTTATTTGAGAAAGATAACTTTGAGAACTCCATAATCCTAGAAAGAATGAAAAAGACACCTTCAGTATGTAACACAAAAAAGGAAATCTATTTGTACACAACTTCCATGCAACCTTTAGAAATTATCTTGAAATTCTACATCTCCTAAAGCATATTCAAGAAGTCAAGATGGAAATATATTTTTGAAACACAAACTAAACATTTAAATTAGAACTTAGATTAAGAAATTTAAATGGCACATTTAATATTTGAAGCCAAATTAAATATGTAAAATTTAGTTTAAAAAAGAAAGAAAAACAATGGACTCTTTACTTAAAGGATAACAATTAAATTTAACTTTTGTAGAGCAGATAGTGAGTACTTTCTATATGTCTTTAACATTACTAAATGAGTTAAAATTTTATTATAAAAATTAATTTGAAAGTATACAGGATTGTGTTTCTTTCACTAATGGAAACAGCCAGAGTTATTTAGCTTTTTGATTTCAAAGACAATTTTAAGGCAAAACGTGCTCAAATTATTGAATATATTTTCAATGCAAAATTTAAAAATAATCTCCCTCTTTCTTTCAATAGGTGTTTGTTAATTCCTTTTAGTGTTCAAATATTTATTTATATTGAACTTGCTAAAACCAGTAACACCTCTAAGTTTATATTATATAAGACATAAATCTTCCTGGTAAATTTCAGAAATAGTGTCTGAAAAATATGCAATATTTTGAATTTAAGTTCAACACATCCTGTAAAATTTACATGGCAAGAGAAAAAATGTTATATTAATTAAACTTCCATATAGTTATATGACAAGGATTCTTGTTTTGTTTTTCTTGTTAAAATAAAACTAAGGAAGTTAAAAAGACTTTGGTTTGGTATGTTTACAAGTGTACCTAATAGTCTTTAGAAATGGCTGCATCTGCAAGGCATAAATGTGTCTTAATTATAGGTTTTTTAAGGGTGAACATCTGTGCCCTTTTCTGCAAGTATGTAGATACTTTGATGGTTATCTGAGAAGAATAGGTGGTTAAACTTGTACACTGTACTTAGCTGCTAATTCACTTTATTTAGTATAAATTGAGGATATTTAAAGGTTTGTCGGTATCACTTTGACGTACCACTTGGTACTTACACAATTTTATTTTCTATAATTAGTTTATAACTTATATCTCATCAGTTTTTCTTTTTTAATGGGGTTTTGAGTTGGTGTGAATTAAATATAAATCCTCCTCCTTCATTTCTCTTTTCTTTAGTGAAATTCAAACTTCTTGATATAGAAAAGAGTATTTCCTGCACTCTTGATAATCTCTTTGACTTTAAAATAACATACTACCTAGAAAAGTATAATACCACTTCTTTTTTTAAAAAAAGTTACTTTATTTTATGTTTCTTGTTACATAAATAATTCTAAAATGGGTCAGAGAATAGAAGGGAACTATGTAGTCATGGTGTATGAATTTAAACACTTAAAAGTGACTGAACTTGAAAGTAACAGTGGTTCTCCCTCAATTAGCAATGATCATGCGTATCGTGGAGCAAGCTGGGAATGATCCAGTCAGAAATGCCTTTTTTTTTTTTTTTTTTTTTTTTATTTCAGCATAATATGAGGGTACAGATGTTTAGGTTACGTGTGTTGCCCTTGCCCCCCCTCCCCCCCTCAGTCCAGGTTTCAAATATGTCCATCCCATTGCGTGGTGCACATTGCACT
>CAUYSK010033790.1:0-17216 GCA_963575035.1 Avahi laniger | reverse complement strand
TATATTTTCAGTTGTCCAGATAATTTCTTTCTATTTTTCTTTTAGTAGAGACAGGGTCTTGCTCTTGCTCAGGCTGGTCTCGAACTCCTGAGCTCAAACAATCCGCCCGCCTCGGCCTCCCAGAGTGCTAGGATTACAGGTGTGAGCCACTGCGCCTGGGCCCGCAAAATTCCTTTATGTCCCTTAGTAATCTCTCCCTCTATTCCTTCTTTCTGCCCCCAGTTCCATTCCCAGACACCCCTTGGCCTGCTTTCTGTCACTACAAATTAGCCTATATTTTCTAGAATTTTATTTAAATGGAATCATACAGTGTATACTATTTTTTTTGCTTCTTTGACTCAAAATTATTTTTTTGGTTTTTTTTTTGAGACAGAGTCTTGCTCTGTTGCCCAGGCTAGAGTGCCGTGGCGTCAGCCTAGCTCACAGCAACCTCAAACTCCTGGGCTCAAGCAATCCTTCTGCCTCAGCCTCCTGAGTAGCTGGGACTACAGGCACGTGCCACCATGCCCGGCTAATTTTTATGTATATATTTTTAGTTGTCCAGATTATTTCTTTCTATTTTTAGTAGAGACGGGGTCTTGCTCTTGCTCAGGCTAGTCTCGAACTCCTGACCTTGAGCGATCCACCAGCCTTGGCCTCCCAGAGTGCTAGGATTACAGACGTGAGCCACAGCGCTGGGCCACTGAGAATTATTTTGATACTCATCTACACTATTGCACCAATCAGTAGTTTGTTAATTTTTAGTGTGGTTCAGTATTCCATTGCATAGATAATATACTGCAATGTAGTTACGATTCACCTGTTGATGGACATTTGGGTTGTTCCAGGTTCTGTGCTTTTACAAATACAGCTGCTATGGACATTTGTGTGTAAGTCTTTGCATGGACGGATCCTTTCACTTCTCTGGACTAAACACCTAGGAGTGAAATGCCTGAGTAATATGGTACGTGTATGTTTAACATTTTAAGAGGCACCAAACAGTTTTCCGAACATCCCTGCCGGCAGCGTGTGAGCTGCAGCTGCTCCACATCCTCACCAACACTTTATATGGTCGGTCTTTTTCCGGGCACATCCTCCTACCACATTCTGATCACGTTCGTGCCACACGGGGCCAGGCACACAGCAGGCACCCACACAGGCTGAAGAAAAGGCAACCGGACACTCCCAGCTGCCTCGGAGCTCCAGCCATCTGCCTCACCTGCCGTCCTGAGGACAAGAGCCTGCAAGTCACCACCCCACGGTGACCCCCTCAGTGCAGTGTCTCCCAGCAAAGGTCAGCATCCTGCCGGGTGCTCAGGCTCAAAGCAGGAAAGTCTTTGCTGAACCCTTTGCCTTTTTTCACCCGTAATCCCCACCCATCCCCAAATCCTCTTCACACAATTCTGTTGACATTTAAAAGCACGTTCATTTGTTCCAGGTCTTCTTCTGAATCCGGAGCTGGTGGGGACCCAAGCCGTTTGGAGAAGCGGGCATGGAAGCACAGCAATCACAAGCTCCCCCGGTTCCGGAGACCTCATGTACCTCCCCGGTCACTCTCACAATCCTGGCCCCCCGCAGGCCACCCCAGGGGGCACTCCTGGGCTGAGGCCCCCACCCGATGAGGGTCCCTGTGCTCTTCCCTGCTGTGCCTCCCAGCAAATCAGTGGCTGCTGATGCTCTTCCGTGGCTCCCTGTCCTCCTCCAGATGGAGTCTACATGCTTTGTGTGACATCTGCTCCTCCACGTTCTCTCCTGCTTTGCTTTCCCCCATCTCATACTCAACCTGCACCCACCCCCAGCCAAACTCGACAGCTGACTGCTCCCCAATCTTATGCTGCTCTTCCACACCTCTTCTGCCCTTGCTCAAGACATGCCTGCACCTAGAATGTCCTTCTTCCCAATCCCTTGCCCGAAAGCTGAAAGCTGTTGAAGAAGTGACCCACCCTTCTCAGCCTGGCCCCGCCTCCCCTCCTTCGCAGGCAGAACCAGTCCTTTTCCCAGCGCAGTCTGTCACAGCCCTGATGCCAGCCTGCCCCGTACTGCCGGAGTCATTACAGACTCACCTGTCCCCCTGTTAGACAAGAGGTCCTCAGAGAGTAGGGACGTTTATGTCATCTCTCCAGTTCCGGCCTCCAGCCCAGGATCTATCACACAGCAGGTGCAGAGCCAGGACACCGGGGCTCAAATTCCAGCTCCACCATCTACCACCTATATAAACCTCAGACTAATTACCTAACCTCTTTGTGCTTCTGTTTCCTCATCTGTAAAATGGGAACAAAACCCCCACCTCATCTGGTTGGTAGATGAATTAACCCACATAAAGGGCTTGGCAGGTGTGAGCAGGACCCTGGCTTGGTAAACCTTAGTTAGAAGTGGTGCTGATTTGTTGAGTTGAGGTGAGACTCTGCCCTAGGTCTAGAGGATTTTCACATGAAGGGGGAGATACATTCTATTGATGTTCAGGACACTTCCTTACATGAGGAGACCTGCACACCTCCCCAGTTTCCATTAAGGAAGGATAACGATCCACTAAGGGCCACCTAACCCATCTCCCTTCTTTCCCAGAGTCAAAGTAACCATGAAAACCTTCCTCCTTCTGAAAGCCTTCCAGGCTTGGGCTGCTTCTAAGGAATTTCCCTTTCCCTCTGCCTTTTCTCTCTGATATGAGGGTCCTGTGACCACAGCCAAGCCTTGCACCCTGCTTTGCATCTTAACCCTGCTCTTCCCTTGCTCTGCAAGGGATGCAGCACCTCTGGGCCACTTCCAGGTCCCCCTGAGTCTTTTCCACAGGGTGTAGCTGCAGCACAGAGGGGCCCTGAGAGAGAACAGCTCATCCAAACCTACCTGCTCTCCCGTTTTACATATGGGTAGGGTCAATCCAGGATGCACAGTTAACTTGGAGTTTTAAATAAGCATTATGAATAATCTTTGAGCGTAAGTATGCCCCAAATATTGCATGAGACATACTTCAACTAAAAAAAGTCTTTGTTTATCTGAAATTCAAATTTAACTGGGCATTCTGGGTTTTTATTTGCTAAATGTAGCAACTCTATATATGGGGAAACTGAGACCCTGGGAGATGTAGTAAATATCTTGTCCAGTTGCAGAGCCAGTCAATGGCAGGGGCACAGCTGTACCCCAGGGCTGCTTGTGCCCTGGCTCAAGCCCCACTCCGCTTATACACACACACACATACACACACATACACACACACACACACACACACACACACACGGAGCCTTTGATTTCATGCTGTGGGTCCTGGCTCTGGCCACGAACAAGTAAGTGTTTGTCCAAAGTAGCAGAGCTGAGCCCAACAGTAAGAGACCATGTGAGTCAGGGCAGGGTAGCTCATGCCTGTAATTCCAGCGCTTTGGGAGGCCAGTGTAGGAGGATTGCTTGAGGAGGAGTTCAAGACCAGCCTGGGCAACATAGTGAGACCCCCGTCTCTACAAAAATATTTAAAAAATGAGTCGGGCATGGTGGCACCCACCTGTTGTCCCAGCTACTCTGGAAGATGAGGTAGGAGGATAGGTTGAGCTCAGGAGTTTGAGGCTGCAATGAGTTATGATCTGGCCACTGCACTCCAGCTACAGCAACAGAGCAAGACCCTGTCCCTACCAGAAAACAAAAGTAAATTAAATTAAATTTTTAAAAGGAGAGAGAGAGACCACATGAAATGAAGCTCAGAGGACAGGAAAGAGTGGGCAGAGAAGGCTGGGCTGACCCACCAGGACACATGTGGGAGCTGGAAGAAGCAGGAGGTGTCTCATCTGCTTCCCTTCTCATGATGCCCCTGGGCAGCGTGCATGCCCGCTGGCGGGGGGTGGGAGACAACTCAGGGTCTCTTCTGGGCTCAGCCCAATCCCCCGGCATGTCCCTGGGGGGGCAAGCTCCTACCTTCCACCTCCTGTCATCAGCAAGGGACTCTGGGTGTCATCCGCGGCAGGGCCTCCTCCACCTCTGCTGCCCACCTCCAGCTGTAGAAAGAAGGAAGCTAATAGGGCGGGTACGAAACTATTCCATCACCAGGTAGCTCCACTGTGAAGATTCTTCCTTCTGTGCGTCCCAGACTACCCATTCCTGGCCAAGCTGTCCTGGGCCCTGCCTTCTACCCCACACAGCCCCTGGAGCTGGCAAGAGAGCTGGGGCCCTGAGTCCCCCCTTCCTAGGTGGACAGGGCCTCTGGGGACTTGCATGCCTCATTGCTGGATTTTGAATCCAATACTCAGCCACTGTTGGCCCATCTCCCTCCTCCCCCTGGACTGCCAGGAGGAGCGTATCAAGGGTGTTTGTGGAATGAATGTAAGAGTCAGAGGACCAGGCACCAAGACCACCAGAGGGGAGGTCAGTGGGCTCCAGGAGGCAGGAGGGGCTGGGGGTGCAAGGAGGTGGGCAGGGAGGGGAGGAGTGGAGGAAGAGGCCGGGACTCTGGGAAGGCAAGGAGATTACAAAGAGGGTTCCAGCAGGGAACGGAATGGGGAGCAGGTTGGGGGGGCCTCGGGAGGGGATAAGAGCTTAGGGAATGGGAATGAGGTTAGGTGAGGGGGACGGGAAGTCAGGGGAGGGGTTGGGGAGAGGGGAGTCAGAGGGCGAGATGGAGCTGGCCGCCCTGGGAACAAACGGGGTTCAGTGAGCCAGGGCAAGCTCAAAGAGTGAGAGAGAGAGGGGACCCAGGGCCCAGGAGGAGGTCCCAAGAACAGCTGGGCTGGGGAGGTATGGAGGCTAGTCCCTGCCTCTTCCTCTGCCCGCCGGGGCGGCAGCCCCACACCTATAGCTCCTCCCTTCTGGGACCCAGCCTGCGCTTTGGGGGCCGGGCACCGAGCCCCCGGAGAGAGGGGGGTTAAAGGTGAGCGGGCACGCGCCCGAGCCCACGGCCCGGGCCATGGCCGCCCCACAGGTCTCCAGCCGGCTGAGCGGCTGCCACCCACGTGCTAAGGAGAGAAGGAGGCACCGGATCAAGGGGCAAAGGACACCGCGGAGCCGGGAGGGCAGTGCAGTGCCGCGTCCACACCCGCGCCTAAAATCCGGGCCCGCGGCGCACAGAGCCCTCTGCCGCCCACCCGGAGAAGGCGCCCGAGCCGACGCGGCGCCCCGGAGCATCCCGCCAGCGCCCGCCGCCCGCCCGCTCGCTGCCCGCCCGGGCCCTGGCCGCGCCGACGCCACCTGCAGATCGCGCCGGGATCCAGGTGAGCGGCCGGAGCCCCTCCTAACCAGGTGGGTGCAGGCACCTCACCTGAGGGGATCCTGCCCTGAGCTGGACCTCAGTCTCCCCATCTGTCTCCCCGCCTGGCCGGGGCGCTGCTACGGCTCAGCTTGGCGGAGGGGTTGACAGGCTTGGGTGTCCCCCCACTCAGGCTCAGCTCAGACCCCAGGGAGGACTCTGGATTGAGAATCCAAGAGTTCATCCCGCCTGTCTTTCCGGAGGGTGAGGTGCACGCAGGTTCTGGTTGCCTCCTGGGTCCCACGGGCTGGGCTGGGAGTGAATGGTGGTCTGGGAAGCTCTCCATGGAGCTGAGCGCGGGCCCAGAGAGGAAGGAGGGAGGGCTTTCTTCGCTCAGGCTCCCCCTGCCCTGGACAGGTGTAGGTGCCAGTGGAGAAGCCAGGCCCAATGGGCCCTGGGATTGGGACAAGGACCCAAAGCCCCCCTGCCTGGGCAGGGAGAAGCCAGATGGCAGGGTGGGCTATGTGGATTCCCTGCCACCAGACTTCTAGCCAACAGGTAGGGCCAGAGAAATGGCAGCGGGCACTCCCACTGGTCCAGCCTGGGAAGGGCAGGGCTTCCTTCCAGCTCCCAGCCACCCTACCCCTGCCCAGGTTTGGGAGCTTTGGATTCTTGTCTGCATCTGGCTGTGTGACCTTGGACATACTACTTCCCTTCTCTGGGCCTGGCTCTCTCTCTGTGACATGGGAAGGCTTATTGTCCCTGGGGCACCCAGATGGAGATAGGGACAGAATAAATGAGATATCAGGATGTTTTAGGGGGACAGAGCTGCCCACTCCAGCCAAGGTCCCTCTGGTCCTTCACCGGGCGATGATGTTACAGGGCCACCTGAGTCAGGTGGGAGGTGGGGCCAGGGCTCTAGCCCAGTCCTCCATCTTGCTCAAGAACTCATATTCTCAGCAGCTGGCCGGCCCGCCCCTTCCCAGGCTCCCAGGTCCAGGGGGAGGCTCAGAATAGGGGCCTGGGAATCTCAGGCCCACCCCAGGGCACCCCAGCCTTGTGGAGGGGGATGAGGAGGGGGATTCCAATTGAGGAGCTGGGCTGTGGCAACCGTGACTGACCCTCTCTCGAGAGGATGAGCCTCGACCTCCCTCCACGTCCTCCTAAGGTCACAGCCTACTGGCTGAGCCAGGTGAGGGCTCAGTTTAGAGTCAGGGTCAGGGCTCAGGCTGGGGACCAGGTGGGAGGGCAGCCGAGAGACAGGGTCGGCGACCCACCTCCCTGGGGTCTTGGAATCCTGGGACTAAAACTGTCTGGCCTGTGCGTGGGCAGCACTGGTGGAGGGGACGTTTGTAAATTGAGGGGGAGGGTGCGCGTGACAAGCTTTGGCAAACCGTTGAGTGGGACAGAATCTGGGAGGTGGGAGGGTGTGTGCTCTGCTCCCTGCAGACAGACGCCCTCTCCAGGGCTGCCACGGGCCCTTTGGTGGGTAAAGGTGGGCTCCCACATGAGCCGGGGCTGGGAGCAGCCCTCATTATCGCAGTTCACTCCCCGGTCAGGGCCAAAGAAAGGGTTTTGGTTCCTGTTTGAATGGGCGAGGGAGGAACTGAGATTCACTGTGCATCTACTGTAAGCCAGGCACCGTACACGGCTTTTCTGGTACTGTTTCCTTCTTCCTGCTAACCAGAGAGGGAAAGGATATTATCTCCATTTTATAGATGAGGAAACAGAGGCCCGGGGAGATCAAGGAACTGGCTCAAGGTCACACAACCGGAGGCAAGCAGGGCTGATTTTCAAAGCCAGCAGCTTGACACCAAAGCTGCTTTCTGCTCCCACTGCTGCCTCTGACTTACCCTGGGTGACCCTGGCAAGCCCTGTCCTCTGGGCTTCACTCTGGCCATCTGTAACCTGGGGCTAAACAGGCTTGCCAGGACTGCCAGGCAGGGCTGGGAAGAGATCCGGAAGCAGCTGTGGGCGAGTGTGTGCCCTGCATTCAGGGGCAAGCACACGAGAGGGGGCTGTGTCAGCTGCCCACTGGCCTCCCAGGTCAGCTCGGGGGTGGTCTGTGCCCACCTCATCCCCCTCCCCACCCAGCATTCCTGCTCCTGAGACTCTGGGGCAAGACGGCTCATGTCTGCTTTTCCTCTTTGTGGTTGCCTAAACTGACCTTTGAGAAGGGGGCCCCCAACAGGGCAGGAAGGAAGAGAATATTCCCAGGGCACCAATAAATAGGAGCTAGTCAGCCTCTGCCCTGCCCAGAGTCCCGGGGCCTGCCCCTGCTGGATAACTCTGGGAGTCACACCAGCTCTCGTCCCACACTCACCTCATCAGCAGCGTGGCTCTGGGTGAGAGACAGGCCTCCTGGGGCTCCCTTTCCATATCAGTCCAGGGGCCTGATGCCCTGATGGGGCTGGTAGGAGCTGGGCAGAGCAAAAGCCAAGTGCCACCTGTTGCGACGGTTTGAGGAGCCTTTCTTCATCCCTGAGTCCACTGGTGGAGGTTGTCACCCCATCTTCTGTGTCCTAGAACTCCTGGTTCTTTAACACCATCCTCAGAGGTGTTGCCCAGGAAGGGAGGAAAGAAGAGAGGGTGGGGGTGGGGGAGGAAGAGAGGGACAGAAGGAGGAAACCCACTTTTATCAGGTACCCCTGGGCCTCGCATCTTCGCAACAACCTTTAGCACGAGGTAAATATAACATCCCGTTACCAAATCCATTTTAAAGATGAGAAAACCAATGCTCAAAGCCCGTGATACAATTCATCTCCTTGTTTTTTAAGGGTCACACTCAGAGCCGAAGGTCACACAACAGGGGCAAGTCTGGGCACCACAGTCCACGCCCTGCCCCCATGCCTTTGTCAGGAAGCCCTGGAGGCTGCATCTGACAATCTTGTATGTGGCTGCATCTGACCCCAATCCCCCCCACCCAGCCCTAGGCACACCGGGGTCTGGGGTGGAGGCAGCCCTGATACCCATTGCACTCCTTCCAGGCACTGCCTTTACTCTCCCAGAACTGACTCACAGTGCCTACGCACAGACCCCACCCTGGCACATTAGGGTGGCCAGAATGGCCCTCCAGGCCCCACAAAGGAGGCTGCGCTGCTGAGCACATCTCCTTGCTGGTCCTCTGTTTCCTCGTCTATAAAATGGGCAGACTGACACAGTGGTATCTGTTCTACCTCTTCTGGCTCTCTCTCTCTCCCTCTCTCGTGAGACTCCAGTGGTGCAGTGTGGAAGGCCCAGAGCTGGGAGGCGGGAGACCTGGCTTGGTCACTGACATGACCTGCTGGGTGGTCTAAGCCTCAGTTTCCCCCTCTGAGTAATGCGAGGCCTGTTGCCCTTGCTGACTTGTAGCTCATTCTGGTCTGACATACCAAACTTCCTAAGTAACAGATATGAGTCCTGAGCAGTTGGAGAGACCCTAATCCTCACATCCCCTCCCCAAGAGCTTAGGGGGCTGGCTTTGCCTTCATTGACTCGAGAAATATTCACAAAGTGCCTACTGTGTGCGAGCTGCCCCCTCTATCCTAATACCTGCTATTCAGCTCAGTCCTGAGTAAATTCACCCAACACATGATATTTTTGAGAAGAGGCGTAAAGGACAGATCAGCTTTCAGTTCCTCCAAGTAGCCCAGGGAATGACACCAGACACAACTGGATTCACATCTGGGCTACTCTACTCATCAACTGTACAACCTGGGCAACGGTCCCAATCTCTCCACCATATGTTCAACTACACGAGAGAAACAAACAGCTCTCCGAGCCTTGATGTGCTGCATTCAACGTGTGACAGGGTGGCTGGGTGGATTGAATAGACGCAATCATCAATATGCAAGGCCTGGCAGCCCACTGGAATACCTGGGGGTCGTACAATGTGTTTTTGGTCTTTGTCTCTGGTTCCTGGCACACAGATTCTGCAACCCTGGGTATCTCCAGAGTGATGAGTGTCTTGTATACTAATAAGATAACTGGCAGCTGGAGGCCCCTAGATAGTCTCAGCATGGGAGTTGGTCCTCAGAAAGACTAAAGCATGATTAAAGGGCTGGAACTTTCAGCCCCATACCCTGACTTTTGGGAAAGGGAGAGGGTTAGAAATGGAGTTTAATCACCAATGATTTAATCAATCCCGCCTATGTAATGAAACCTCCATTAAAAACCCCCAAACAAGTGGGTTCAGGAAGTGTCTGGGTAGGTGAACACATCAAGGTGCTAGGAGGGTAGAGCTCCTGGAGAGGGCAAGGGAGCTCTGTGCGCCCCTCCCCCCCACGCTGCCTCACGCATCCTTCCATTGGCTGTTCCCGAGTTGCGTCCTTTATAATAAACTGGTAAATGTGAGTAAAGTGTTTTACTGAGTTCTGTGAGCCATTCTAGCAGATTATTGAAACTGAGGAGGAGGTCATGGGAAGCCCCGACTTGTAACTGGTCAGTCAGAAGGACAGGTGGAAACCTAGGACTTGCAGCTGGCGTCGGAAGTGGAAGCGGTCTTGTGGGACTGAGCCCTTAATGACGGGATCAGATGCCAACTCCAGGTAGAGATGTCAGAATCCAGTTGAATTGCAGGACACCCAGCTGGTGTTGGAGAGTTGGAGAAGTGGTGTTGGGAAAGATACTACACACGTGGTGTCCGAAGTGTGAGTAAACACTGTTCACTGGTATACAGTGGCCACTGGAATTTTTAGAGTGACAGGCTCTTGGCACAAAGGCTTGTCTTGGTGAAACATCACCTCCAGGTTCACCCTCGTGCCCTGCACTGCTGTGATGCTGGTGGCACACTCTCCTGCCCTGGCTCTCTGCAACATACGCAAGAGGCTGCGCTGCTTCTGCACGCCTTACAGGAAGGGAGCCTTTTCTGATAGTTCGGAGAACGTTAATCTCTGGACTTTGGGAGCCTCAAGAAGAGGGGAAGGATTCCCATGCCATCGTCTACTCCAGTGTGTCCTCTGATTTCCTTTATTTTTTTTGGAGAGTTTTCTCCCTGATTTCAAAAGCAATACATAAATATCATACAACATTAAATACAATAGCAATACATAGGTATTATACAACATTAAATACAATAGCAATACACAGGAATTATACAACATTAAAATTTAAAGAAATTGACAAAGTGAAGATCTCTGTTATCCCACCCCTCCCCCTGCAAAGACCACCAGTGTCATAGTTTGGTGCATATATAGCCAGACTTTTCTTCTCTGCTTATATGTGAATCTTTATTGTTAATAGTTTGTACTCAAATGGTATTATACTTCATGTATTGCTAATAACTCTTTTTTAGTTATCATTGCATTTTTTACATTTTTTTAGAAATGAGGTCTCACTCTGTTGGGGTGGAATGCAGTGGCACGATCATATCTCACAGCAGCCTCAAACTCCTGGGCTCCAGCGATCCTCCTGCCTCAGCCTCCCGAGTAGCTGGGAGTACAGGCACGAGACACCACGCTCAGCATAGCATTGCATCTTAGCTCTCTTTCCCTATTTCCGCACCTATAATGCTAATGATAGTTAGCATTTATTATCTAAGCACTTTGCAGATATTAATTCACTTCATTCTTATAAAAACTGTGACTTTCCATTTTATAGATGAGGTTCTGTTCACAGCTACATAGTATTTCACTATAGGGATTTATCAAAATTTATTCAACCATTCTGTTTTTCAGTATCATAAACAGTGCTATGAGCATTATCTTTGTTCATCTCTGCACACTGGAATACTTTCACAGGACAGACTCCCAGAAGTGAGTGGGAGTGAACTTGATGGGTCAAAGGGTACCAACATGTTTGGTTTAATAGATTTTGCCAAAAATACAGTTCCATGTTAACTGTCAACCAACAGACTGGGGGAAAGGCCTATTGTCCTTGCATGGCATTCCGGCCTCTTCCTGGCCTGGGATGAGGTTTTAAGGCTGCCCAGGAAGCAGCCAGAGTGCTGCAGACAGGGAGGTTTCTGGGCAGATAACTCTGCTGATCGTGCAACACGCCACTGCCTTCTTCCGCCCAACCTGGCCCTGCACACCACTCACCTACCCCGGCCCCATGGCAGGCTGCAGCCCAGGGCCCTGTGGGAATGAATGGCTTCCCCCTCCTCTCTGCTATTTAACCTTAGCAGTCAAAAAGTACAGGGTTGGGAATTGCAGGCTTAGATTACTTACTCTGTGACCTCAAGTAAGTGACTTAACTTCTCTGAGCCTGTTCCCTCATCAGTGACATGAGGTATAGTATTTCACTATAGGGGTATAGTAGGTAATGAAACTATAGTAGGTAATGAAAACCCCTGTTCATCTAGTCTCATCCAGGGACAGGAGGGGAAAATGTGTCTGAAGGTGCTGTGGTTCCTGCAAGGGCCAGGCAGAGCCTGGTGGTTTTGTCTGAACTTTGGGAAGGCTTTGGATGGGACAAGGCCCTGGCCACGGGGAGCTCATGGGCTGGCTGATGTGGGGGAGGAGGGGGGCAGAAGGAGAAGAAGAGGGAGGAAGATGAAGAAAGATTGAAGTGGGCTGGGCCTGGACCTGCATGTTTCCAAACAGAGATCCCAAGATTGCCTGGTTCCTCTAAGGCCATCTGGGGAAGCCCGGGGTGACCCACAGGCTTTCCTCCACAGGCAGTCTTCCTTCCTGTCCTCATCCTTGCCCTTAGCACAAAAGACAGGCCCTGGCCCGAGGCTCCCACCCTATCTAGGAGCTGCTTCTTCCTCTGCTCTCTTGTGCCCTCCCTGCCCCACACCCAGCTCAGCCTAACCCGTGGCAAGAGCTCAGAGGGAGCTGTCTGATGTGGTGTCTGATGTCTGATGTGCAGCAGCCCTAGGTTCAAATCTCAGCCCTGCCATCTGCCATCTGTGAGAACCTTGCGCCAGTGACCCAATAAAATGGGGACCATAGTCCTTGCCCTGCCTGGCACACGGGGACACGAGATAATGATCATGAAGTCACACTGGCTTGGGACGTGTGGGTGTAAGCTGTCTTGTATATCAGTGCTTCTCAAACTATCTGAGTCTCCAGGGCATGGAGGCTCACACCTATAATCCCAGCACTCTGGGAGGCCGAGGTGGGAGGATCGCTTGAGCTCAGGAGTTTGAGACCGGCCTGAGCAAGAGTGAGACCCTATCTCTATTAAAAAGAAAAAAAAACCCAGCCAGATGTTGTGGCGCATGCCTGTAGTCTCAGCTACTCAGGAGGCTGAAGCAAAAGGATCCGTTAGAGCCCAGGAGTTGGAGGTTGCTGTGAGCTAGGCTGACGCCACTGCACTCTACCCAGGGTGGCAGAGTGAGAGAATCTCAACAAAACAAACAAGGAAACTGAGCACCCCTCCTCACAACTCCTGACCCCTTAAAAAAACTGAGTGACGGTTCCTTTTGCTTTTTTATTTTCAATCTGCCATGGACTAATGTGTATGCAAAATACAATAGAAAATGAATTACTAGAAAAATCAAACTGAAGGAAATATACAAATTTTAAGCCCAGTTTTTATTACTATATTCAACAGACGTAAAATTACTCTATTAAAGTGCTGTGTTCCTAAACACTTGCAATTTATGTGTTTATCTTACTGCAAA
This sequence comes from Avahi laniger, assembly GCA_963575035.1. NCBI lineage: Eukaryota > Metazoa > Chordata > Mammalia > Primates > Indriidae > Avahi > Avahi laniger. Next base: position 4,527 of record CAUYSK010033790.1, on the reverse strand, counting down.
CCAGTGATGGAATCCGTGGCCCGGCAGTGGTCCATGGCCACACTCTGAGGAGCGCTGGTATATTTATTTATTTATTTTTGTTTCTGAGACAAAGTCTCACTCTATTGCCCGGGCTAGAGTCCCATGGCAACAGCCTAGTTCACAGCAACCTCAAACTCCTGGGCTCAAGCAATCCTCCTGCCTCAGCCTCCCAGAGTGCTGGGATTATAGGCGTGAGCCACCACGCCCTGGAGACTCAGATAGTTTGAGAAGCACTGATATACAAGACAGCCTGCACCCACACGTCCCATGCCAATGTGACTTCATGATCATTATCTCGTGTCCCCGTGTGCCAGGCAGGGCAAGGACTATGGTAGTGCCCTGAGTAGTTGGAACTACAGGCATGCGCCAACATGCCCAACTAAATTTTTCTATATATTTTTATTTGTCCAGCTAATTTTTTTCTATTTTTAGTAGAGACGGAGGTCTCACACTTGCTCGGGCTGGTCTCAAACTCCTGACCTCGAGCGATCCTCCTGCCTCAGCCTCCCAGAGTACTAGGATTACAGGTGTGAACCACCGTGCCCGGCCAGCACTGGTATAGATGCCTCTGTGCCCACTGGAGCCAGGTTAGGGGCAGGCTGGGGGTGGCTGCCTATGCCCTGCCCCAGCGGAGCTGGGGGGCATGGCAGCTATGTGGGCTGCTGGTACACTGCTATCACCCCAGCCAGTTGAATGACTCACCAATTTGGCTCCCTGGTCCCTGCTTTTGCTCCAGCTGTCCTCCCAGAACACCTTCTCCCTTCTCGGCATGTCTAATTCCTACTTTGTCTTTTGAGGCCCATCTCAAGCACACTTTCTTATAGAGAGCCTCCCCTGATCCCCAGGCTGCAAGTCAGCCCTGCTCCACTGAACTTCCGCAATCTTGGGCACTATTTCCACCCCTCTCTGAAGGCTGGCGGGCACGCCTCGTTCTTCAGGCTGAGCTGCGTGGAGGCAGAGCAGCCCCCATTCCTGGCTTAACAGGGGGCCCGATACCAGTAGGCAGTTAATGTGCATGCTGGGTGGGCAGACAAGTGGATATTTGAGTGGGTGGGTAGATGAATAGATGGACAGTAACGTACACGTCTACATGGAAGGGTAGATGGACAGATTGGTAGGAAATGGAAGGATGGATGGATAGATGGAAGAATAGATGGTTGAATGGACAGATGGATGGGTGGATGGATTGACAGATCATGAGTGGACAGACAGGTAGATGGACAGACAGAAGGGTTCTGATTGGCTATTAGGGGACGGATGGATGAATAAGTAGATAACAAGATGGACTGATGGACAGATGAATGGATGGGTGGACAGATGGCTGGATACTCTCTTGATCTCTACCCTGCTGTGCTTCCTCCTTTTCCTCTCCTCCTCCTCTCCCTCGTCCCGCACTCTCACAGTCTCGGAGCACAAAGATCGATGGTTTTCAGTAGGGACTAGAGGTAGTCTACACAGGACTTTTTCTTTTGACTTGGTATTTTCATAATTTAAAAATGTGTGAGCAATAGGACTGCCACTTGTAGTATCACTAAACATAAGTATAAAAGCAGAAAGCCTATAAAAATAAAGCACGCTTCTTTCTTACAAAGGAAAGCAGTTTTTCCATTCCTAATATGTTGAGATCCATATTTTTTGATAGAACAATTGGGTGCTTCTGATATGAAGACTTCCTCACTTTAATGTAGTCATAATTATCAGTTTTTTCTTCATGGTTGTTCACCCCTTTTTACAGATGCAGAAACTGAGACCCACACAAGAGAAGTGAGTTCCCAACTTGCTGCCAGTTAGAGACACAGCTAAGACTCCTCTTTCTCACTCCTGTCCACCTCCCCATCCTCTACTTTCTCAATTCACTCAAGGATCTGCCCCCTTGCCAAATCCTCCCCTGGGCCTGATTTCACCCTCTCCTTCCTCCCAGCACCGAGATGCCTAATCCACCCCCTCGCCAAGGCAATCTTCGGCGAGGCTACCTGAGTATCCAGCCTGGTGATAGGAGCTGCGGGGCTGGTGAGAAGAGGCAGAGGCCGTGTTCCTAACTTTAGGGTGCTCAGGCTGTCTAGGGCACTGTCAGTCTCAGGCTGTCAGACTGAGTCACCAGGAGCAAGGGGTAGGCAAGCATGGGAACAGGGCTGGGCCCTGGACCTGCACTAGGACAGGAATATGGAGATGGTCATGGCCGAGGGAAATAATCCATTGAACACCTCTCACACCACCAGGCACCTCATGAGGGTGTAAGTACCCAGCTCAATGAATTGTTACAGAGAACACACCCATGTAACCTGAACCCAGATAAAGAAACAAAGTGTTAGCAGCACCCCAAGGCTAAATGCCACCCTGTCTCCTAACACCACAATGAGCCTGTTTTGGAGCTTTATGTAGATGAAATCTTACAGCATACACACTTGCATGTCAGGCTTCTTTTGCTCATCATATTATGAGTGAGGTTCATCCATGTGGTTGCATCCAGGTGTAGAACATCCATTCTCATTGCTGTACTAACATTTGATAGTGTGATTATACTGCAATGTATTTATCCATTCACCTGTTGATATACTATTTGCGTCATTTCCAATATTGGGCTAATAAGAACAGTGCTGCCACGCATAGTCTTGTTTTTTGGCCCATATATGCATATTTCTGCACATGTGTAATTTCCACATATTTCTGTGGAATTTCTGGGTCATAAAGTACGTGATACTTAGCTCTAGTAGACATTGCCAAATGCTTTTCCAAAGCGCTTGATTATGCTGAGTTATACTGGCACCAGCAGTGGCCGAGGTCCTGCTCATACCACACCCCCCTGAACGATCACAATCCTTTCAGTTTGAGAAGATAGGTGTTTGTGGAACAGGCTGGCATCAGATTGCCTGCATTTGAATCCCAGTTCTCTTCTCACCATGTGACCCTCAACAAAGCCTGTTTCCTTTTCTACAAAATGGGTTGAAAATCATGGGGCTGTTGTGAAGATCCCATGGACCTGTTAGGTGGTAAGTGCTCCACAAACGTTAGGTATTTATTGCTATTCTCACTAAAACCCTCCGGATCACTTCATCTCTTAGAGCCTCAGCATCCCCTTCTTAAAATGGTGATGAAAACATTTCATACCTGCATAGTTGAGAATAATATATAAAAGTGCATATTTTTTTATTGTGATATGATGTATGCATAAAATTTACCGTTTTTCAGTGGTGCTCAGTATACTCACAGAGTTGTGCAACCATCACCACCATCTAATTCCAAAACCTTTTTATCACTCCAAAAAGAAACTCCATATCCATAATCAGTCCCTCCCCATTCCTCCACCCCCAACCCCTGGCAATTACTAATCAACTTGCTATCTCTACAGATATTAAAAATGCTGAATATTGGCTTTTCCGTATCTTTTTAACTTTTGCAAAAGTGAGAATTAAATACCTAGCACGGAGAGAGGCATATGATATGCACTTGTATGACTTTTTTCTATGCGTGTGGATGGATGGATAGAGTGCGCCTAGTAGATAGATGTACTATAAACTCATTCATTCACCAAGTACCCATTTGCACATTTGCACTTGAGAAGGAAACGGGCGATACAGAGAAATAAGATGTGATTCTTGCTTCCAGGAAATTTGCCATCTAGTGGGAAAGAAAAGCACGTGCACCACTCACTGTGAGCGCTGAGCAGAATGAACTCGGAGTTTGTATTGGAACAAGGGTTGTGGGAACTCAAAGATATTAACCTGGAGAACTCAGGGAGGATGTCGGAGGTGGCATTTAAAGATGAGTGAACTGGGGCTGGGCGCGGTGGCTCAAGCCTGTAATCCTAGCACTCTGGGAGGCTGAGGCAGGTGGATTGTTTGAGCTCAGGAGTTCGAGACCAGCCTGAGCAAGAGCGAGACACTGTCTCTACTAAAAATAGAAAGAAATTATCTGGACAACTAAAAATATATAGATAAAATTAGCCAGGCATGGTGGCACATGCCTGTAGTCCCAGCTACTTGGGAGGCTGAGACAGTAGGATCGCTTGAGCCCAGGAGTTTGAGGTTGCTGTGAGCTAGGCTGATGCCACGGGCTGCCCTGGGCAGCCAGGCAACAGAGCTGAGACTCTGTCTGAAAAAAAAAAAAAAAAAGAAAGAAAGAAAAAAAAAAAGATGGGTGAGCTGGGCACTGTGGCTTGCACCTGTAGTTCCAGCTACTGGGGAGGCTGACCCAGGAGGATCGCTTGAGTTTAGGAGTTTGAGGTTGCAGTGAGCTATCTATGATCACGCCACTGCACTCCAGCCTGGGCAACAGAACAAGATCTTATTTCTAAAAGAAAGAAAAAAAAAAGATGGATGAGCTTTCCTGATGAGGAGGGGCAGTCTGGAAATCCTAAAAACCAAGACTGGGCCGGGCGCGGTGGCTCACGCCTGTAATCCTAGCTCTCTGGGAGGCCGAGGTGGGCGGATCGTTCTGAGCTCGGGAGTTCGAGACCAGCCTGAGCAAGAGCGAGACCTCATCTCTACCAAAAATAGAAAGAAATTA
>CAUYSK010033789.1:0-97134 GCA_963575035.1 Avahi laniger | reverse complement strand
TTCCAGTTTGCTTCAAATGCCAAACAACCATAGAATGGTCAACCTTGAGTTCTTCAGCAACTTCTTGTGGCCTTGTAAGAGGATCAGCTTTGATGATTGCTCTCAGTTGGTAGTTGTCAACTTCCAATGGTCAGCCACTATGCTTCTCATCTTTAAGGCTCTTGTCTCCTTTGCAAAACTTCTTGAACCACCACTGCACTGTACGTTCGTTAGCAGTTCCAAATGCATTGTCGATGTTGCAAGTTATCTCCTGCTTTACAACTTATTTTGAACTTCAATAAGAACATTGCTCAAATTTGCTTTTTGTCTAACATCATTTCCATAGTCTAAAATAAATATAAAATAAACAGCAAGTAATAAGTCATTAGCAAAAAAATAAAGCAAGAAATGCACATTAAAATGATGTATAACATAACCACATTTATTTAAGAATGTATTCCAATATCAAATGGCAAATGTCAACAATGCTAAAAACCTCAATTACTTTTGCACCAACCTAATTGAACATTTCCATTGCTCTAGAAAATTCCTTCATGCTCCTTTGAAGGGTTCCCCTCCACACAACCAGCCCTAGCAATCAGTAGCCAGTTTTTAGTCCATATAGTTTTGCGTTTTCTAGCATGTCATATGAATGGAATTGTATGTAGTCTTTTAATTCTGTAGCATAATGCATTTGAAATTCATCCATGTCGTTGTGGTGTCAGTATTCTCCTGTTTTTCATTGCTGAGTAGTGTTTCATATACATATGTATTAATACCACAGTTTATTTATCCATTCACTAGTTGAAGGACATTTGTGTTCTTCCTAGTTTTGCGCAGTTATGAATAAAGTCACTCTAAACATTTACATATAGGTTTTGTGTGAACATATGTTTTCATTTCTCTTGGATAAGTACCTAAGAATAGTAATAGGGTTGCTGGATCCCATGGAAAATGTCTGTTTAACTTTATAACAAACTATCAAATGTTTTTGGAAGCGTCTCTACCATTTTTGCATTCCTATCAGCAATATATGAGAGTTCATCACATCCTTGCCATTATTTGGTATTGTCAGATTTTTTGTTGTAGTTAAGCCGTTTTAATAGGTGTGTAGTGTTCGTTGTGGTTTTTTTTTTTTTATTTCAATAGTTTCAAGTGTTTTTTGTTACATGGATGAATTGTGTAATGCTGAAGTCAGGGCTTTTAGTGTACCCATCATTGTACCTGATAGGTAGATTTTTATCCCTCACCCTTCATTGTGTTTTTATTTGCACTTTTCTGATAACAGATGATGTCGAGCATTTTTTCATATGCTTATTGGTCATTCATATAATTTTTTTTGGTGAAGTATCTGTTAAAATTCTTTACTCATTATTTTAGGAGTTGTTTTCTTGAGTTTTAAAAGTCCTTATATATTTTGGATATGAGTCCTTTATCAGATATATGCCTTGCAAATATTTTCTCCTGATTTATGGCTTGTTTTTTCATTTTCTGAACATTTCAAAGAGAAGTTTTTCATTTTGATATAAAGTCCAGTTTAGCAATTTTTTTTTCCATTTATGAGTAGTGCTTCACCCAACTCAAGGTCACAGAGATTTTCTATGTTTTCTTCTTGAAGTTTTACAGTTTTAGGTTTTACATTTAGATCTATGATCCATTTTGAGTTAATTTTTGTATATGGTACAAGGTATGGCTTGAGGTTCGTTTTTTTGCATAGGGAATGTCCAGTTGTTCCAGTACCATTTATTGAAAAGACTAATTGTTCTCCACTGATTTGCCTTTGCATCTTTGCAGTAGATATTTTGAGTAAATGGTTTTCTAACTCATTTGCATAATTTCCAAAAAGTAATATAGTAAATTTATAATGAGAGGGTCGCTTTTGTGTTTTGGGAGTTATCATTACTGAGCCTGCTAGTTCTGAAAATTTAGAATGTTAATTATATAGTTATAAATTTCACAGGTCAGTAGATTCTTTGGTGCAGTAACCTAGTTACTTAATAGATATTAAACACTTAAGGATATAATTGAAAGTGGGAATACTTAAACAACTTCTAAAATTTTCCTTCCCTTAAGTTTGTGTCTACTACATACATGGTAGTTGATAATAGTTTAAATGATCCATATTTTCATATTTTAATTCTCCTGACTCTGTTCCAAATATGTTATTTTTCAATTTATTGAATCCTAGCTGCTCTGTTCACAAGCAAAGCAATTTTTATCTTTCATAAACATATTCACATTTATGATAATTAATAGAACATGGCAAGTATGTCTGGATATTATCATTTGCATTTTTTCAGAAGTTTTCTTCAAAGAATTATAAAAGGGTTTTTATTGTTAACAATATAGGGAAGAAACCAGTGGATTTTACTGTTAACAGAGGGGTACATTCCTATAGTCTCAGGCCACATCTAATTATCAAAACCAAAAGCATAATTGGGATAAGGAAATTGGTTTTTTGTGTACTTCCCTTGGTTGTGAAGGTTAACATCAGTAATGAGAGCCATTATCTTTTGCCTAGATTAATCCATTTAGTTTCCAAATTTCTATGCCCCTGAGTTCCCGTCTTAGGTGCAGCTCCATTGGGGTTCTGCTACCCCAAAGACTTCTCTGGCCTTCGTGGTTCTAAAAGAAGTTCTGAGTACCCTTTCCACTTCCCCTCAGCTCACATATGAAGGTCATCAGTTTGGAACTTGTTGATGTTCATGTTTGTGGCATTTTCCTTTTCAAATGGAAATTTAAGAGTCATTGAAATTCTAATTTGATTTGAAATCTCACTGAGGCTTTGTTTCTGTCTTTTTGTAGGTTTGGTGTGGTGGACTTTCTTTGAGTACTGGGATGCAGGTTCCAAGTGCTGTGAGAACGCTTCAGAAAAGTGAAAATGGAATGACTGGTTCAGCAAGCAGCCTGAACAATGTTACTCAGTAATGTCTGAATATGTTTACCCTCCCTCTTGCTTGGGTGGCCTTTTCTGTGCAGTTACTAATCACAGAAATTTGTGAGTGGTGAAAATCAGGTTTGCTATGTTCTGCTTTGAAGCTTGGAATCTGTTAGCATTAAGCATCTAGTATGAAGCATTTGCAAGAATCTACTGTGCAATATCATAGAAGCAAGCAGATATCGATAAAGAAACTGATATTTTGAAGAGTAAATGAGGAAAAAGGCAGTGTTCAGATATTTACATAGAAACTTATCTTTGTGTTTTTGGATTGCTTGGGCTCTTCTAATATGTTTAATCACATATGGTGGTTGGTAACCTAGGGTCTGGGGTGAAAAGCTTTTAAAATTTGCCTTCTTTCCTCTATATTTTTTCTTTTCTATCTTATCACTACCTGTTATTTAGTTCTTACACTGAAGCTTTAAAAATACAAACACTGTAAGGTTTTCTAAAAATTGAAATCATTGGTTGGGAATGATAGAAAGGTTTTCTTACAATGGTGTATTTTTGACCTTTTATAAATGAATTTTACAAAATTATCCTCTTGTTTATTTACTAGATCATATATCATTTTCTGTTTTCCAAAATATTGTGAGATTTCTGTTGTGGTTGTAATTCAAAACAGAGAGTGGATAGGAAGAACTTGTAGACATAACAGCTTAAAAATAAAATTTCAGTTTTTTACCTGTAGTACTAACACAGTAGCAAAGGGGCATTCTTTTTATGTTACCCTATTTAATTAGACTTCTTTTCATTCCATCACTTTGGATGATGGGTAGGATTTTTAAAAGCTTTATTTTCTTTGTTGTCTGGTTTAATCCCACCTTTAATAGTTTTCTTTGGTGAAATTCTAACTCAAATTTCGCACTGATAATAATTACACTGATTTTTAACATCTCTAGTAGGAATGAAAGCTTATGAAAGTTATGTAGAGGGTAGAAAAACATACACTACTCAACTTTTATCTAAGAAGAATTGGTTATAAAGGGAGGTGCCTAAAAGTATTCTTTACTGAAGTAATTTATATCTTCTTTTTAACGTAATAAGATATGGAATGATTTAAACAGTTGTTTTGGAAAAAAAATTTACCTTATCTGACTTAATTGGCATATGACTTTTTCAAAAACCATTCAGAGGTTAGTTTTTTCTCATTGCTTTTGCTACATTCATTTGCTTTCTAAAGGATAATTCTTCCAAAAATCGACACAGACATTTTTCCCAAACTTGGGGAAAATATGTTTAACAATAAGTAAAACCCATAATTATTGAACAGAACATAACTATTCTTAAAAAGTTGTAAAATTTGTAATTCAAGTCCTTTGAGCCAAACTAAAAGCTTTAATTACAGTATCTGAGAATTCTTTGGGCATTTTTAAGAGGTCTGAATTTGTATTTTTCTTAATTTTTGAAACTTCTAATTTCTCCTGTTGTCTTTCTTTCATTCTCATTTTAAATATCTTGTGCTATGACAACCTCCTCTCAAGAAGTGACTTTGTTGCTTACATTTGAGTTGCTTTCTACATAAAGGCCTGTGTAATAACTCATTCTCTTAAAATTTACTCCTGATAGGATTTTTTTCATTGATAAAACAAATCTAAATGAGGATTTATTTAAACTGGAGTAATATTTTTCCAGAGGACATTCATCTCTGCACACATATTGATAATTTTAAAGACTATAATGCAGCTTACAAAATGAAGTATGTCAATAGACATTCTTTTCATTCTCCAAACAAATATAATTTTGGTTTTTTTCCTTATAGGGATTTTGAAAGAAATCTTTGGATGTTCTGTTCCCTGTAGAGGAACTATTCCAGGAACTAAGGAAAGAGAAATTTATAATTCCTTTTCATAGGCTCAAACCTGAAAGCAGTAATTTAGTGGTCAAGTTGCTTTATGTGAATTTTAGTATATTTTAGCAGAAACAACATGGAAAAGGCCAGATGTTCTTGTAGAAAATTTTTTACTATTATGTCTTAAAATTGTGTCTTCTCATTAATTCAGTGCCTTTTTCCTCCAAGCATACTCTTGCTCCATGCCCCATGCAGTGTAAACTGATATAAAGCCAGAGAGTATTATGTAAGGGCCTTCTGTTGCAGGGGCATGGGGAAATGGATATACTTAATCAGGGGCTGGAGGAGTGCATATGACTCTTGTGCTAATGTCATCATTTGAAACTCTTCATAAAAAATTTTTCTAATATTCATTCGTAAAATATATTAATTTCACCGAGGAGGTTTCATTTCTGAGAGGTTTTGTAGTAATAAATATAAATCCAGTAAATCCAGAGTCCCAAGTTCTCATCACATGTTGATACTTGATATTAAATTATACTACTATTACTTCAAAATAAGAATTTGAGGATTTCCTCTTACTGTGCTTCGTAAAGGTCTTTAAAATTAAAGGACAAAATGTGTGGTTTTTTAGTTTGTTATGTTTTTAGTTTGTTGTTAAGTTAAACTAGAGAAAGTTTGTCACCCTCATTTTCAAACTAAAAAATAATCAAATATAGTGCCTATTTACATAGTCTCAAGATAAGGTAACTATTAACTTGACCCTAATATATAACATTCTCATTGACATTTGAATTTAAAAATATTGAGCTCTTTTGCTCCATTTAATACATTGTGGAAAGTTGGTAAACCCTTTCAAACATTCTTTCTTGCTTTATTTACTTTTTGTTTTGACTGGTCAAACATGATTGCTTTCTATAAAGGAAATGCATGAGAGGTTGACCGTAGTGGATGTATCACAGGTGTAAGAAAATTATGTTTTATAAGAACATGTATTTAGTATGGCATTTCTCTTTTAGCAGTTGAATTATAAACCAGTTTTATTAAACTGGGTAAAAAAATGAAGGAGCTGCCTTACGCACTTTAGAAAAAGTTTTTTACAATTTATTTTGAGTATTTTGGCTGACCATGTCACATTATGTCTTTAACTTTTGGTAATAAATATGTACATAACAAACATTTAATAACTAATGCACATAGATATTTAATATACCACGATTCTTTTAATGTTCCAGGTATAGCTAAAGTATTAGGGACATGGCTATCTGTACAAGGGTTTAATTGATGGTCTCTCTACCATTTTGACAAATTGTGAAATGCTGCTGTACAACTAGACTTGGCCTACTTAACTCTGTTCTGCAAACAGTAATTTCCCCCCATGTTATGAAAAGAGATATATTGGCTTGCTTTTATTTACTCACTTATGAAATTAAAGCATGAACAATATGTATAATTTGATTTTTTTTGACTGATCCTTGGTGGTATAAGTAATAGAAGTGAATATTTGTAATGAAATCTTTTAATTAGGCTGATATTCTGTTTCATGACTTATCTAGAATTAGTTTTTCTCTGTATACTTTTTCCATAAAATTATTCATGTATTTTTGTTTTTATTGGAAACAAGTGGAAAAAAATCAGAAAAGGATACATACGGAAAATGATTATTTCAAAGAGTATTAATTTTAAAAGGTGTAAACTTCTTACTATAAAATATGTGACACTAGGCTAAAAAATTGACAGTATTTTCAAATAAGTTATTTTTTAACAAACATATTTGTTAAATCAGTGTCCACTCATTGGCTAATTCATACAATAAATATTTGAGTATATGGGAGTCAAAATTTGATTACTCTGTATTCACATTTTCAAAACTAGTAAAGTTTGATTTACTGTGTATATAGTTTTACAGCTTTTGAGTGATGTGACAGTTTGCATCTTAAAAATAATGTTCTGCTAATAAGTTTAAAATAAATTTGTTATAGTTTGTCAGAAGAAATTCAAATTAACTGCATATAAAATGGTTCACTTTTATATAGTCACATAAAATGGGTCTGAAAAAATTTCTTCCTTGATTTTATTTTTACACTGGATATATTCTTTTAGGGGAGTTTATGGTTGGCATAAATTTATTCAGTATCCAGGTAACCATAAAGTTATTTGTTATTTTTGACCAAAACGTATATTTCATAATGCTGGCACTGGAGTATTATAAGAGATCATGAATGTTTTCTTAATCATCACAGCAAGATTACCTCATTGTTCAGTATAGTTTTAGTTTTGTATGTATCTTATAGTAGTTACATTATACAATTTGTGATTCTGATATATCACATATTGATAACTTTGTTACCTGGAATATTTGATTAACCTGAATACTTCAAGCATTTTGAATTAGTTGGAGTTTAAATGGATTACATTTGGTATATGTTGTTTTCTTTTTTTTAATTTCAGCATATTATGGGGGTACAGATGTTTAGGTTACGTATGTTGCCCTTGCCCCCCCATATGTGGTTTTCATCAAAAAGATAGTGTTGGACATGCCATATAAACGTTAATATTGGCTTATAAATAAATACTAGAAATTGCCATAGAATTTTTCTCCTCAGACTACCCAGTTATTAAACTAGAAGAGTGTTTGTTATTTCTGGGTCAATTTAAGGTACTGACTTTTGATTCATAATCATTTAAGCTATGTTTAAACTGCTATGTTTTCTTAATGGTACCCATTCAATGTAAGTTGGTCCTTGGGCGCGGACATGTAGAGGATTTCACAGTATGTAGGGCAGAAGGTAGGTGAATGTGTTTGCTTTGGCTTAGAGCTTATTAAGTTTGGACTAATTTTAAAATAAGTCAAATTGTAAATGATTGGTAAAAGCCATTTTTGTTAGTATTGGAACTTTCTGGAGAGCATAATAAGGGCTATGAGAATGACTTTTTTTTTTTTTAACATTTCCAGTATATCTAAGGCACAAAGCACTGAGTCTAATTTACCTGTTAAGGGAGTTGCTTTAAAATCAACTTCATATTATAAGATATATAATAGCTACAGTTGTAATTTATATTAAAAGCCACTAGTCTTTAAAATCTCTGGATATGATATAAAAAGATTTTGGCTTCATTTCTTTTAACGTATTTAAAATTAATCACCTTAGCTTTACTATACACTTGATCTATGACCTCTACATAAATCATTTATCATCTTTGGGACTCTATTGCCTTATTTATAAATTAATTGTTACTTGTTCAGCCTACCTCACAGGGCTGTTGTGAGGAATAACAAGAAATGGAGTATGGAAATTGCTACAACAGTAAAGCACTATGTAAATGTAAGGTGTTATTTTTAGTTAATGGATTTAAGTGTTTGTATACTTCTAGATGAAATTTATTTGGTAAAGCATGTGCTTAAAGTGGTATCACCAGTGATTTCAAACGTGATTTGAAAAATAAAAGCTCCAATTAAAATACCTTTTAATATTCATTTAGTTTGTGCATGACTTGTGGCCTTTTTATATTTTTTAATCAAGCCTGTGACTCAGGCTTTCTAGAGCAGTAAAAGTTCTCCCACAGCATTAGTGTGTCAGTGTAGAATAGCATAAACAAACAAATAAATTAAGCTACATTTCCATCCAGGCATTTGCACTTTCAATTTAGGGCTGCTCAGTGCCACATGCAAAGAGTGAATGTGGCCTGAATAATTATTCCCAAACAACCAAATGATTCAGCAGTTTGTTGTCACTGGATAAATGATACAAGGTGAGCCCACTGAACATTTGACAACTTTGTTGCATTGTCATTTAAAAAAAAAATAAGATGAAGCATTTCAAAAATCAAAACCTTGTTAAATATACTGGATATCATTTAATATCTCTACTGACATATTTGTTTTGTTTTAAATTGGATTTATTAAATGGTTTACAGGTTATCTTAATCTACAGATTTGGTATATCTATTATCTGGACATGGTTTTGCTATGCAGTTGTAATAATAAAAATTCTTATTCCTCAGGTTTATCCTTTAAGTTATGGATGAAGACCATTAATGAACTACTTACGATGTACTCAGTGCTGCAAAATGGTGTTTTGATAAGCACATTGCCTCATTTTCCTTCGAAATAAGACAAAGCGTTCTTAAAATGTTTTTTTAACTTTAAAATAGAGTATTCAAAGTGGAGTAACTTGTATGTTGCAATGATTATATGTTCTGTATAGAATGTCCCATGAAGTTTTTACAAAAGCACCTGGAATATCTCATTAAAAATTAAACTTTTTGTCCTGCTTTCTTTTGCATCAGTGCTTGATTTTATTAACTCTTTTAAGTGTCTATAATGTGCTGTTGAAAGTAACAGTCTTTGCTTAAGAAGCTTACATTTATTAGAGCAGTGCTGTTGAACAGAATTTTATGCAGTGATGGAAAGTTCTATATTTGTGCTGTCCAATACAGTAGTCACTAGCCACAGGCAGCTATTTTGAGCACTTTAAATTTGGCTAGTGCATTAAGCAACTGAATTTTTAATAGCTAATAGCTACTGTTTTGCACAGTGCAGCCATAGTTGGAAAATGCTATAAGAAACTATAATATAAATTGTGAATTTAGTTTCTTTCTTTGGATCTTGTCACATCTTGGGTTACATACATCCTGGTAGATGGTAACTAAGAGAGTCAGAACCAGAACCTAGACCTTTTTAAAATTCATATTCTGACTTGGAAACCAGAAAACAGAAAATCAGTGATGAAATGAGACTGGAGCTCTTTTAACTAAGATCATTTTCATCACGAGAAAAATGAAGGCCTGGCACGGCACGGTGGCTCACGCCTGTAATCCTAGCTCTCTGGGAGGCCGAGGCGGGCGAATTATTTGAGCTCAGGAGTTCGAAACCAGCCTGAGCAAGAGCGAGACCCCGTCTTTACTAAAATTGGAAAGAAATTAATTGGACAACTAAAAATATATAGAAAAAATTAGCCGGGCATGGTGGCGCATGCTTGTAGTCCCAGCTACGAGGGAGGCTGAGGCAGGAAGATTGCTTGAGCCCAGGAGTTTGAGGTTGCTGTGAGCTAGGATGACGCCACCGCACTCTAGCCCAGGCAACAGAGTGAGAGACTCTGTCTCAAAAAAAAAAAGAAAAATGAAGGGAGATTGGATAGTCTTGAGTTGTGGGGAGAGGAGTGGACGAAGATATTGAGAAACCAGTACCCTCATCTATAGAAGGTGGAATGTGAAAGAGTTCATTTCTGGAGACAAAATTCAGCAGTTACCAAGATTTTAAATGCACATATTCTTGAAAAGTTAATTTCCTTCCTAAGTGTTTCTCTTACATATATACTAACAAGTAAGCCAATGTTCACTGCAGTATGACCATTAACAAAATACAAGCAACCTGATTGTTAATTGAAGAAAGACAAATTTGGCCTTGAAGGCATTTTTTTTTCCTTTTTGGTAGACAGGCAAAGAACTGGCTCAGCAGGCCTGAATTATCTCAACAAAAGAATGGACTACTAGAAATTTGAAGGCTCCCCTTTTCTAACTTGCTATGCCAGCAAACTACCATTGCTATGTGTAGTGGTCTAGATAGGTTCTGCATATTCCCCTGCCTCAATAAATGTTATAAATACGTAGACCATTATCGGAGTTGGTTTCCTTAATTACAGCCTTTTCCTTGGTATACCAGTCCTCCTGTGTCTGGCTGGAATCTATGGAATGAGAGCGCAGAATATCATGTGCACTATACTTCCTTGTCCACGTTTTTCCTTATTAAATCCCATTTTACATTTATATTGCATGGTTTTTGTAGTTTATTTATGCCAGTTTTGCACAAGGTCAGCAGATGGTTACAATGTGGTATTTTCATGTAACCCTAAATAGCTGTTAATGGATATGTTATTAACGGAAGGGTATCTGTGATATTATGAAATACAAAGTCATCTAACAGTATATATAGTATGATACCTAAGAGTGTGTGCACTTATACTTGGTTAAAAGGGGACCATGACTTGATCCCTATGCTCTTGCTGTGCCTTTCTCCTGGAATGAAAAATTGAAGCCAAGAGATTGTGCCTACTTGGAGCCTGTGTTCCTTTACCCATTTCTACACTATGCACCAGATAGCCAGGACACCAGAATTCTCCGCCTAGTCAGCCCAAAGCTAGGCTCCAGGACATATGCAGGCCTCTTCCCCAAGTCCATCCTAAACAAAAAGATTTCAGGTGTATACACCCCTATGGGTGGTAGTTTGTGGGAAGTATAGATGAAGCTTGGATGTACAGACTGAGATATCCACATGCATGCATGCCAGGACACTTAAAGCAGGCTGAAGCTATTAAAAAGAGACCCAGGGGCCCAGGGTAGGATAGGCTAATCTAGTTCTTATGCTGTCACTTTCATGTCCGAGGAATTTGAGAATTCCATATTTGAACCTAGATTTCTGTTACTTGGGAAAGTACTTGTCAAAGTAGAAGGATATAACATTTTATTTGATAGTTAGCTTTCAGCTATTCAGACACTTAAAATATGTCAGGGTTGGCCTCCATCTGTACTCTTGCCCTAGACCCCACAAATGTTAGGAGTAGGTCAGGATGTTTGCATGTGCACACAGCTAAGTGCTTTTTAAAAGATGAATGTTTACTTGTTTTAGAAATTGTTATTATCAATCCTTGTACCCCTCCTTCAGCTGTATTGGCTAACCAGATTAAAGCATGCTGACTGATCCTTATTGTGAGCTGAAGGCTCACAACTGACCCTCTGTAATACTTGAGAAGTACCACTGCCAGCAGTTGAGTTGTATTTACCTTGAGTTAGCTGTTTGTTCCCAAACTTATGCCGATGGCAGTCATTGTAATTATATACTTTACATATATAAGCCAATGAAGTGAATATAAAAAGTTACTTATAAGAAAAATGGGGGATTAGAGATGAAGAGCTTAAAAAACTGACAAGTTAGTTGTGTCCAAGATAATTGTACATTATAGTGGAGGATTGCCAGGAAAAAAAAATTCCCAGACTCTCAATTCAGAGCCTTCACTTGATCTTAAGTTCATGAACACTTTACAGAAACAGAAACTAGAAATTATGGATGATGCATTGTATCTGTGGTTTTTGTAAGAAAAACAAACTCCAGTCAGTTGATCCATATTTAAAAAGAACTTAATTCAAATCAGAAGATTGGTCATTGCAATCCTGAGCTTAAACTTTTTTTTTTTTTAGGTTTATTCAGAGCAAGATTTGTTACACACTTGAAAAGTATTTACTTCTAAGAATCTGATAATTTTCCATTGTTACTTATAATTTACAAAGATACAGAAAAGTAGAGAGCTATAATGAACCTAGATTTATCGATTGTTAACATTTTCTCATGTTTGTGCAATCTGGTTTTTTAAGTTTTTAAATTCCACCTATAAATACTGCAATATGCATCAGCAATGACTTTTTAAAAAACACAGCCACATTCTGTTAACATTCTTAGCAAAATTAACAGTAATTCTTTACTATTATCTAATGGCTCGGTCCATGCTAAAATTTCAGTTGTCTCAAAAATATTTTTATGGTTGGTTGGTTTAAATCAGGATCCAGACAAGGTCCACACACTACATTTGGTTGTTATGTCTCATAAGTCTTTGATTTTATAATGGTTCCCCCCACTTAAATGCCACTGATAGAAAAACTGGGGCATTTGTCTTGTAGGATATTCCCAATTCTGAATTTAGCTGATTGCTTCTCTATACCATTGATTGAATGCTGGTTTGATTTTTAGGCAACAATCTTTCATAGGTGGTGCTGTGTACTTTTTATCACATTCCATCAAGAAGTACATAATGTCTGGTTGTCCCATACTTAGTGATATTAACAGTGAATACAGGCAGGGCGCAGGGGCTCATGCCTATAATCCTGGAACTCTGGGAGGCCAAAGCAGGATTGCTTGAGCTCAGGAGTTTGAGAGGAGCCTGAGCAACAGCGAGACCCCATATCTACCAAAAGCAGAAAAAATAAGCCAGGCCTGGTGGTGCCAGCCTATAGTCCCAGCTACTCTGGAGGCTGAGGCAGGAAGACTGCTTGAGCCCAGGAGTTTGAGGTTATAGTGAGCTATGATGATGCCACTATACTCTAGACCCAGCGACAGAGTAAGACTCTTGTCTTAAAAAACAAAAAAAATAAATACAACTATTATGTTACCTATAATAATGAAAATTTTTAAAAAATTTGTAAAGATTGATCAATGCACTCAGGTAGTGCCAGCCTAATCTATCTAGTATAAAGTTTCCCATGAACTTTCTACCTTAATTTTAGTATCTATTGATGTTACCCTTTCTATTATTTCAGTAAGAGTTGCAAAATCGTGACTTTTATCGTTATTTATTTATTTATTTATTTGAGACATGGTCTCACTCTGCCACCTGAGCTAGAGTGCAGTGGCATGATCATAGCTCACCGCAACTCTGAACTCCCGGGCTAAGGAGATCCTCCTGCCTCAGCCTCCTGAGTAGCTGGGACTATAGGAACATGCCACCACACCTAACTTTTTTTATTTTTTTGTAGAGATGGGGTCTGCTATTGCCCAGGCTGGTCTCAAACTCCTGGTCTCAAGTAATCCTCCTGCCTCGGCCTCCTAAAGTGTTAGAATTACAGGTGTGAGCCACTGCTCCTTGCCTAAGCTGGAATTCTTATAAGCGTTTTGGTAACACTAAAATACAGTTCAGGCCGGGCATGGCGGCTCACGCCTGTAATCCTGGCACTCTGGGAGGCCGAGGCGGGTGGATCGCTCAAGGTCAGGAGTTCGAGACCAGACTGAGCAAGAGCGAGACCAGTCTCTACTAAAAAAAAAAAAAGAAAGAAATTAGCTGGACAACTAAAAATACATAAAAAAATTAGCCGGGCATGGTGGTGCATGCCTGTGGTCTCAGCTGCTTGGGAGGCTGAGGCAGAAGGATTGCTTGAGCTCAGGAATTTGAGGGTGCTGTTAGCTAGGCTGATGCCACGGCACTCTAGCCCAGGTAACAGAGTGAGACTGTTTCAAAGAAAAAGAAAGAAATACAGTTCGTACAAGAACAGCAGGACAAATGCTTGATGTTTTTCCCTTTATCAAGTTTCAGAATAGTCAATCTTCAACCTGGCAACCTTCAATCATGACAGAGTTTTATTTTTAAGGAGTCATTATAAACTCAGGAATTTTTATATATTTGATGTATTTCAATCAATATCAGTTATTTGATGCTAAATTTTATCATGTTAGGTCCATCATATCAGCACCTGTGTTAATGATCCCATTAGTAATTTGATAACTTCCTTCCTCTTGGTGTTACTTTTTTAATTAACCTACAAAGTACTAGCTCTGAGTGCACTGGGTAAGAGGACTTCTACAGAAAGCCTGTATGTACACAGGACATTTCTGGGAGGAAAAACAAAAAGTTGGTAAGAGTGATAACCTCTAGAAGTGAGAAAGACTTTATTCCTTTCCTTTTTGTGTTGATAGAATTTTTTTAAGAACACAAAGCATAGAAAACAAATTATTTTTGAGGCCAGTATTTTCAGTTTCTACTATGAGCTGGTAATTTTTGTAGAAAGAACTTAAAATTACCGTAATTTGTTTAGTGCTTTATAGTTTTCGAAAATTCATAACAAAATTAATTCATATCTAATCCTTAAGAATAATCTTTTGGATTCCACTGTTAAAAAACCTGACCCAGAACTGTATATTTCCAGCCCTAAACTGGAGGATAACAGTCCGCTGGATCTTGGATGTCATGAAAGCACCTGATCCTCGTAAGCAATATTAAATGCAGCTGCTATTTTCCACTCTATCCCCCAGCTCTCCTAATTGTACTTAGACCAGAATTCAGGAAGTTATTCTGAATCCCTGTCTGCACAGCACACGCACTAACAAATTACTCGTTGTTTATTAGAAGTTCATATTTAACGGGCATTCTATGTTTTATCTGGTGAATTCACGCTGTGGGAAACAGCTCAGCCGGTACCTCCAGTTTATCGTCCACTCTGAAAGGTTTTCCCAAAATCGCAGATTGCCTCAGTGCGCTGCTCTAGTTGTTACCTAGGCAAGAGATAAGTGACCAGATTCTCAAAGCGAGGAAATCGCCATGGCTCAATAAACTTGGGGCCGTAAGGAACCGGCAAAAATGGCAGACAAACCGAAGCCGAACCGGACCGCAGGAACTTCCGGTCTCAAACAGACCAATATCCGCGGCTCAGCGCGTGACGGTCCCCTTTTGCAGCGGTTGCTGTGAGTGCCGTAAAGCAGGGTTGCCGCCGTCGCCGCTGCTGAGGGAGGTAAGAAGTGGGAGGCTCAGCTGGGGATGGCTTGGCGCTTTCTTACAGGTATCGTTGGTGGCTCGGGCCCCCTCACTGGGCACCTCTCGGTTTTCTGGGCACCTGCCTTCCCCTCGGCGGGGAGGCGGCCGAGGCTGGCCACAGCCTGAGCGCGCTCTGGGCTTGGCGCTCCTCAGTCAAGTCCGTGAGCATTTCGTGGTAGACGTCTGCCCTGCCAGTCCTTCCCACGCTCCTGGTCATGTCAGCAGGTAAAATCCTTATCCTGGGACAGGTTCGGTTTTGGAGGGCGATCGAGACGCTTGTAGGAGCTGGGTTGGGGTAGTGATGTTTGAGCCGGGTTGTGACAGCCATCTCAGAATTTTCTAGAGGATCTGTGGGGAGAGCGTTTCAGGTTGTGGGACCAAAGTGTGCGTAAGCATGGAAAGAACTGCCAGGTTTTAGCAGCACTGCACGCATATTACAGCAGTGGCTGGAGGAATGAGCTCACCGGGAAGGGAAGGCAGGAATCTGGAGGGAGCCAACGATGGGTCCCAGCAGGGAATGTCCTGGATGTTCTCTGTGAAGGAGTGAACTCCTACCCTGGGCAGTGGGGAACTACAACAGCTTTGTAGAGGGGATGATTTAATTAAACATCCCTTTTTCTATTCTTCCGATGCTCCCCCCGGGTTCGACTTTCAGTTCATTTGGATGAGAATATACTTAGTGTGCTCAATAATAGAGTGAACACTGGCAGCCGTGCAAAATGGTTTCATACAGCTTTGGGGTCTGCCTTTTGTTTGCATTGTTGGAGGACGTCGAGGAAGAATGGATATGTGTAGAAGTTACTGTGAGAAGCTTTGGGTACGACTCTGAATAATTGGATTTAGATTAATCACTATTACCAATTTCTCAGGTAACATGAGGGAAGCCACTTTTCTCTGAGCTTCACTTTTCTTGGATGTAAAAAAACAAAAGGACCTAGGTGATATCTCAGATTCTTTATATCTTTGAAGTTAGCAGATTTCCAATTAAGTAAAAATAAGCTTATGAACAAATACAAAGTGAGCGACAGAGCAGCGCATTAGGAATTGGGAAGAGGGAAGCCCAGTAGAAAAGGCTGTGATTGAGCTGGACTCTGAGGATGAATAGGGTTTGAATGATTAGAAACCCTCTCTGTTGAGCCATGGATAGAGATATAAAATGCAGGAATAGGCAATCATATTTTAGAGTCTATTTGTGGAGATATAGAGGCTAGAGGATTGTGAGGGTAAAGGACTGGGGAAGGATGGTATTGCATGATGAAGGAACTCCCAAGTGAAAGTAAGTGCAGTATGTTCTGACAAGCAAGAAGAAAGGAATTGGGGAATGTCAAAAGAATAATACACGGGACTTGATTTCTTGGAACTAGATGATGATATTTTGAACCTGGGTGTCTAAAAAGTGAATTTAAGTGCTGCTGGCAAAAAATGGAAATTCTATCGAATTCCAGTGTGCAATAGTGTATTGGGAATACAGTGATTCAGGCGGTAGCTCTGGTGTTGCCAATAACTAGCCTCTTGGCTGTCATTTAATTCTTCTGGATCCTGTTCTTCTGAAAGGTGATGTTGTTGAGCCAGGTAGTCTCTTTTCTCTAAAACCTGTAAAACTTGAGTCTGTGAGGTTGGAGAGCTACTTTTCTTCTGGAAGGGGAGAGGGAAATAGTTGACAAAGAATAAACTGTTAGTGTTGAACATGTTAAATTTGAGGTATAAGAAATAGAGTTGAAACTATAGGCAGATGCAGTGCACAGACTCTAAGGTAGTATATTCTTTAGAGGTGGTAGTTAAATCTTGAGAATGGATTTGCTTTGTGGGAGAGAGTAACTATAGGACATACCCACAGATAGGAAGCTAGAGAAATTACAGAAGGAAGTAGGTGAATCTCAGAGCTAAGAGCAAGGACTCCTTTTAAAAAGAATTACTTATAATCATAGATTCTCGGGGACCAACATTATTACTGAACTGATTTAACAGCATTTACAGCAGATATTAAACACCCATTTCTGGGAACTCTGGCAGAAAATAAATAATTCAAATAGTTGTAATCTCCACTGCCTTTCTAATTGTCTACCCAGAAATGATATCATTTACATATTTATTTATTCAACAAATATTTATGTGTTTTAGGCACTGCTGGGTCCTAGAGATATAATGATGAGCAAGGTAGATGTTGTTCCTATTCTCCCTGCATGTGAAGGCCTTAGCATCTAGGTCAGTGCTTTTCAAATTTTAATGTACGTGTGAATCACCTGAGGATTTTGTTAAAATGTAGATTATGAATCACTAGGAGGTGCTGAAAATTGTATATTCCTGAAAAGTACCAGTGTCATGCTGATGTTGCTGTTCTGTGGACCTACTTCTAAGTGAAGAGGATCTAGATTCTGCCTAGCAAATGTGGCAGTCACACCACTACTCATCATCTGTTCTTCTTAAATGAAAAAATGTTATTCTTTATGTAAATAATATATGCTTATTATAAAAATATTAGGAAAATATAGAAAAGCATAAGGAACAATGGAAAAATCACTCCTAATTCTCTCCACCCAAAGATAACCATTATTAATATTTTGGAAAACATCCATCTAGATTTTATATATGTACATATATTCACACTTAAATGTTGTACTGAGTACTTGATACCCCTAAGCCCTGTGTTTGATTCTATTAGCTTCATAGTTTATTAGGATAAATACCCAAATGTCCTCAACTAAGCAATTAAGTACTTGCATTCTTGAGGGGAAGATTTTACTCAAAAATAATTTGATTTAACACCATTCTGTTACTCCAAAAGTGGGAAGATGTTAGCATAATTAAGGCTTATAACACGTATGGGCTCTGGTAAATACATAACCTGTTAATTGAGCCATAGGGTGAGAGAATATTTTTTAAAGTTTTTTTAAACTTACTTTTCTTTCTTATTACAAAATCAATTTATGTTCACATAAGATAAATAAATAGAAAAAAAAAAAGAAAAAAAAGAAAGAAAAAAAAAGAAACGACCTGTACTCCTCTTGGACCTGTACTTCTTTTAACCCAAAGACAACCTCTCCTATCTTTCTTTTCTAACCTCTCTGATCTAGGTCTTTCATTTCAGCCACTCTCTTTCCAAAACCCTCTTACACCATAGTCATTCAGAAAGGAATCACTCTATATTCATGATTTTTCTGGAGCTTCAAATGGAGAGACTAAATTTTTTTTTTATCTTTTTTATCTTTTTATCTTCAAGTGTCAGCATGTTGAGGTAGAGATTATATGGCAAAAGATTAATAGATGAATGAGTGGTACGCAAGTAGAGGCTCCTTAAGCCCTTGTAGTCTCATCTTTACTTCCAGGCTGCTGACACTCTTATAATGAAAGGAAAGGAAATGAATAACAAGAAGGACCAGCAGCATTTTGGGAAGATTGGATAGTAGTAGCTATTGCTACTAGGCCTTTTTTGGCTTCTAAGAACAGCTGAAAAATGTTGATTTTTTTTTTTATCTTCACTCTGAAAACATTTGCAGAGGCATTTTCTCTTTATGCCTCCCAATCTGCCACGTCATGTCTCTAACCATACCTTTGTCTAATTACACTACCCTCTATCCTCAGTAGTTCAGCATCCTGTTTTATTTTGCAGTTCAGAGCATACTTGAGAGTCTGTTCTGTCTGATTCATATTACCCATGCCTCCCTTTTACTCCTCAATATCTCCAAATATGTTGGGACTTAGCAGCGCTAAAGGGACCAGGCTACCAACATTGTACTTATGAACCTAAGTGAGGTGTCAGGGCAGGTCATTTCTTGGCCAAGAGGCTCTGATCTCAAGAGAGGTGATCTAGAAGGCATGAGTGGGGAGAAGTGAAATAAAAAAGTCAGGTAGTCAGATATTCTTTCAGATTCCTACTCAAGTGATTCTCAAAAGAGTAGGAGCAGGGAGAGGGGTGTTAGGGTAAGCCAAGTACCAATCTTTCATGCCAGTACCTTCAGAGGACAAATGATAAAGTAAAAGGTTAAGTGGTAAGCTGAAAGAACATTAAGTGCTGTTCTTGGCTGTAGAAAGACCCTGAGAACTGTCTTGAACTTCTCATCTTGTACCTTTTTTTTTGTCACATTTGTATATAACTTTTATCTACTAACAGTTTTCCCCCAACCTTTTTCATGTCTTGATACATAGTAAAATTGATAATAAAAGATGAAAGGAAGGATAAAAGAATGTGTTCTTGGCTTAAGGTGCCTGTCCTCGAACTCCCAGGCTCAAGTCATCCTCCTGGCTCAGCCTCCCAAGTAGCTGGGACTACTGGTGTGCTCCACCATGCCCGGCTAATTTTTAATTTTTTTTTATAGAGACAGGGCAGGGTCTTGCTATGTTGCCCGGGCTGGTCTCGAAGTCCTGGCCTCAAGTGATCCTTCTGCCTCTGTCTCCCAAAGTGCTGGGATTACTGGCATGAGCCACCATTCCAGGCCTGTGTTAATTTTTATGTGGTTACTATATTCCTAATGAAGAAATATTGCTAATAAAAAAGAACATTTTGGTAGTCTAATTTCCTTTGCAATTGGATTGCCTTGGCATTTATAAAAATAATGAAATAAAGTTAATTGAATATCATCTTGATAATAAAAATGTAGTTAAGTTATTGATGATATTTTTTTGGAGGTTTATTTCATGTAAGAATTTATTGTAAACTAACAATGTCTCCAAAGAGAGAATAAGATATTTAGATTTTATGTCTGTAGGGGCTGATTTAGGCCTATTATGTGTTTCTTCCCATTTATTTATTTGGGCTTAGAAGAGGCTGGGCCATGGCACAATCTGAATACCACTTTAGAGTTCACTAGGAATCAATATACAATACATTGATGTACTAGTTAATACAAATACAAGAAACTGAGCTGAAATCTTGAAAATGAAGGATATTCTTGTTAATGATGTGAGCTGCCGTTGTCAGAGTATAGGTTGAGCATCCTAAATCTGAAAATTTGAAATCTGAAGTACTCCAAAATCCAAAATTTTTTGAGTGCCATCATGACGATGAAAGGAAATGCTCATTCGAGCATTTCAGATTTCCAGATTTGGGTGTTCAAATTAGTAAGTATAATGCAAATATTTCAAAATCCTAAAAAATCCAAAAATCCAAAACACTTCTGGTCCCAAGCATTTCATATAAGATATACTCAACTTTTATTTGATGATTTTATTTTAGCAGGTTTTAGCTGAATGTAAAAACTAATATCATCATCAATGTTGATTTATATTGCTAGTTTTTAAAGTTTCAGGAGATAGAGAATAATCATGATTTATTCAGTTCCCTCTGCTTAGTATACATTATCTGTAGAACAGGTGGATTGTTCATGTGACTGCTGATATCATTTCTCTTAAGTAGTTTGTTGACCTTATATAAATTCTTACAGTATTTGCTTTATATAGGCTTCAGCTTTAGAAGCTTATTTGGATTGTTTTAAAATCCTCAACCAAGACTTCTGATTTTAAGATGACAGAGTAAAGTCATTTGTACCCTCTTCTATCTGAGATTACCCTGCAACAGCAACACACAAAGACAATTGGCTCAAGAGCTAGAAGAAATAGTTGCACAAGAGTATATGGTGAATCATAATCTGTCTGAACTCAGGAAAGAAAAGAGACAAAATTGGAGAAATAAAGAACACATTGAAGGAAAATTAACTTTGAAAACTGAGTAAAGGACATGATGACAGGCTTTTGAAAGTTAAAGTGAAATGGAAATGACAGCAGATAAAGCAAATGCTTAATTGTAGTTCTGGAAATAGAGAATTCAACATTATAACAGAAAAATATCCAAACATATAACTTAAGAAAACTTTCCACAGAGAAATCTTCATTCTGCAGATTGGAAGGACACACAATGATTGAGGAAAAACTAATATGCTGTCATCGACATCCTTCCATAAGCTAGTTTAAAAAACATTGGATTTCAAAGGTAAGAAATACGTCTTTTGCTCATCTCATTAAAAAGATCAAATTACCTGTGTGGGTGGGGGTGGGAAATCAGATATTGTCAAGAGAATATTTAGCATTACAGGACAATGATACAAAGGCTGTAAGTCATCGGGGGAAAGGAAGTGTCACCTCAAAGTCAAACTGTCAACTGACAACTATTTTTGAACAACATAAGAACTCAAGGTAAGTAGTACCCATGAGTTCTTTTTGATAAACTGCAAGAAGATGAGTATCAGTCATCCAGTAGGTGAACAAGGATGTTATAGTAAAAGGATTGGCAGGGAACATTGTAGGAATAGGATCAAAATAAGTGAAATGTGTAGTTATGAAATAGAATAGAAGTGTAACAAAGTAGAATTAACTAATGAAAGTCAGGATTGAAAGAGCAGAGATGGCAGAAGTTAGAGTGAATTTGCTGATTTCTTATTTTATAGCTGGAGAACAAAAGACTTATAAAGCTTAGACATCAGGTAATAGAAGTGTTCGTGTATTTGAAGGGATTAAGATAAGCACTTAAAGAACTAAATATATTTAGCCAAAATCAAACGGTGCAGATGAGATAAGAATAAATAAGACCATTTTAAATTTCGTACTGTAAAGAAATATTCAGAAATGGGATCTAAGGTGAAACAATGAAATGTCCATGGTGGCATTCTTTATGCTTGCAAAAAACGGAAAACATACATGGGCTCTTTATAAAAACTGACCACATCCTAGATCACAAAAACTCAAAAAACAACAAAGAGCTATCATACAGGTTGTTTTTCTTGAGAAGAGACTCAGTTTCTTCTGTGGAGGGGATTCTCATTGTGGTCAGCAGCATCTACATCACCTGGGAACTTGTGGGAACTGAGAGGTCCCACGCCAGATCTACTGAATCACAAACTCTGGAGAAGTCCCTTCCAATCTCTTGTTGGTCAGTTTTTATAAATATCCTATTTATGTTTTCAGTTATTTGCAATTGTATAGAATGCCATGATAAGCACTTTTGTTCTTTCATCTTTGGTCTCATATCTCTTTCTGTAGGATAGAAAATTACCAGATCGAAGAATATCTGTGGAAATTTAGATAACTTTTTCTTTGTTCTCTTATTGGTTATTAGAGGTGAAAAATTAAAAATAGGTTTTTGTCTCTTTAAAAATATCTTTTTGTTCACAGAAAACAAAATTATCTTTCTATTCTAAAAGATGAAAACGACTGGATTACTTTCAAAAGACAAGCAAGTGAGCACCACAGACTAATGAGTAGAATCAATAAGAATGTGATTTTGGCCCTTTTAACATTGACAAGTTCTGCATTTCTGCTGTTTCAGTTGTACTACTATAAGCACTATTTATCAACAAAGGTAAATTTTTTTCTTCCTTTCTCATCATTAGACTTCATTTTAGCTGTATATTTTTTTAACACCCTTCTGCTTTGTACTACATTAAATTAATCATAATTATTCAAATCCTTGCAGAAATATTTCTTTCTGAGATTCTCAATTTTGAGAGCTGTGGCAAGCAATTCAAAATTTCAGTTAAACATTATTATAATAACAAACTAAAGACAAAGGTACTAAGTTTCAGATGATGTTTATTGAAATTTTCTCATACAGTTATTTAAAAATTTTATTTTGATGAGCACATTATTCCTCATTTAAATGAACTCAATGATGATTTTGTTAAAATATCAAAATTGGTTTATTTTAGTACAGTGTATATTTTAATTTAGTACCTACCAGAGAAGTATAATGGTATGACTTACCTTTATCTGTATCTATAGAAATAAAGAAGTAGAGACAATGGTTTAGAAAGGAAGAGCTTTTAAAGATTCCACAGAATATGATTTCTTTTTGAAGTGATGAAAATATTCTATAATTAAATAATGGTGATAGTCACACAACTCTAAACATACTAAAAATCACTGAATTATGCACTTTAAGAGGGTGAATTTTATGGTATATGAATTTTGTCAATAAAGCTATAATATTATAAAAGTAATCTGCTGGCTCACTAGAAATTTACTTATCCCTAACTCAGCAGATTAAACAGCCCAGAAATGTAGTCTTATCTATTAATGTAGGGCCATGTTGAGCAACAAATGGCTATATTACAGAGTTTGCAGTCTCTTTTCAAGATTGAAGATTACAAAGTAGCCTGTGTTGTTTTTTCTCAAACATTCCTTAGTATTAAATGATGTGGGCTAAGTTGCAGATAATCTGTGAGGAGAGACCAATTCTAGCGCTATCTTACTTAGCATATTCATCCTTCTCTTCTTCTCTACCTCTCTCTTTCCAATTAACAAACCCTTACTAAGCATTTATTAGTTACCAAGCACTGTACTAGCCACTGTTGATACAACGATGGGTTCATTTTTGTCCCTGCCCTTGAGTGTGCAGTTTAGTTGGGAGATGAGTTTAGGTACTTGGAGCACATTTCATTTTTAGGGTGAGGCTACTCTAATTGTTCTTCAGCATTTTCCCATTTATAGCTTATAGATAAAGAATGCATTCAAGGCATTAAGAAACTACTTTGGGTCTTCTTTGAACTTGAAATATATTCTTCCTCTTTTCTCTAGAGCATCAGACATTCTTTCTTCTGTTCCTTTCAAAGTATTTTGGGGCATATCAGATGAAACCTGATAATATTGTTCTTCCTTCTGATTCTCTAGACATGAATATTTTAAAAAATATTATTAAAAAATAACATTTGAAATTATGATATATGTTAGATAAAGGGTGGACACCAGAGCTGTCCGTAAAACAGAAATAATAATGCTTACTTTGCAGGATTGTTGTGAGGGGTAAATGAGAGAATGTAATTCACATATGGAAATGTCAGACATAGTACCTTACACTTAGGATTTGCTCAGTAAATACTATTATACTTTCTTATCATTTTGCCAAGATCTACAAACACTAATTGGTGTGTGGAGATGAGATTAACAGTATGGAGCTAAACAGACAAATCCTAATTCCAAAGAGATAGCAAAGAATTTCCTATTCATTGATGGGAATTAACTGGTTCAGAGATGTTGACCATATATACCTCACTGTCTGATAACTTAATTAACTTACTATAATCTATCAGTGTTTTCCATCTTGGATTGCTATATCATAAAATTGTAGAATTCTTAGCTCATGACTATATGAAAATAGGTATTTTGATAATGCTTTTTAATGATTATGAGCTAATTTTCTAGTTTGAATCTCATGCTTACCCTAAATGTAATGTTGCATGCTGAGCTTTGAATTTACTAAAAAGTTCTTTTGTTATCTTCCTAGAATGGAGCTGGTTTATCAAAATCCAAAGGAAGCCGAATTGGATTTGATAGCACATGGGTATGTATAATAAACAAGAAATTCCTCAATTACAGTGTTCATTTAGTTCATTTGTTTACTCTGTAAATACTTGTTGAATGATGACAATGATAATAGCTACCTTGAAGTGGTGGAGGGTGGCCTGTAGGTAGTGGCAGGGAAGGAGCAGGCCCTGTGCCAAATGCTTTACATGTAGTATCTCATCTAATCCTTATGGAAACCTCAGGAAGTCAGTACATAGGTACAATACTTACTTATTGTTATTGTCAGTTCACTCAGAGAGATTATGGTTAGTTGGCTAATAAATGGTTGAGTTCCAGTTCTAACTATCTGCCTCAAACCCTCATTTGCTGAGCTGTGGTGCTTCCCTAAATGAGTGAATATGTGAATTAGAATTGAATTTACCAATAAGGGAAAATTAATGATCAGAAATAAAAATGTATTCAATATATTTCCTTTATAAGATCAGGGGAAACCAGCAATATATACAATATATATCCTTGTTTTGTTTTACAAATTTCAGAGCCTACACATTTATAAAACATATTTTCTTTTTAAAATTTAGAATGAAAAGCATTGCAGGGTTACTAATCAAAACATAATATTTATCCTGATATATTTATGTGTGTGTGTATATATATATATATCAGGAAAAATATGTGTAGTGTGTATTTATATATACACACACACACGTACACACACACATGCAAACATACACATCCATGTTATACATTATGAAAATGACCAAATATTTTTCTTATAGATATGGTTCAATCTTTGGCTCCTCTGTAATCAGAGATGTGGAAGGCTTTAGATTAAAGTGGATTTTCACATCATCAAGTAGTGATCATTTTAGGTCTTTATTGACACCAAGTAGATTTGAACAACTATTTGAAAAGTAAAGCCTGGGATATTATCAGTCTCCTCAACTATCTAGTGTGGAAGTGTTAATGTGAAATTTTAATTTATTTAAAAATAGCAAATGTTTTGCTCAGTGAATTTAGGCTAGTCTGGGGAATATACTTGGAATTATTTTACCCAGTCACAGTTATAAAGATTCTAGGTTAAATAAAAAGGGGACTTTTGTACACTTCTCTCTAGTCTTTGTCTGCCTCCATCCCACCCTTGAGAAACACACACACAATGCTTGGACTAGATTTATCATCCTGTGGTTGAAGTAATTTTTTGAGATTTAAAATTCAGTATTTAACAGCTATGAATATGCCTGTCTAAAGGCAATGGGGGTGATCTATAGTAGGTTTTAACATTCTAAGATGTGGCGATACTTATAGAAATGTAAATTTTTCAAGTTTGCCATTTTTTTTTTGAGACAGTCTCACTCTGTTGCCCAGGCTACAGTGCTGTGGCATCAGCCTAGCTCACAGCAACCTCAAACTCCTGGGCTCAAGCAATCCTTCTGCCTCAGCCTCCTGAGTAGCTTGGACCACAGGCATGTGCCACCATGCCCGGCTAATTTTTTCTATATATTTTTAGTTTTCCAGCTAATTTCTTTCCATTTTTCTTTTAGTAGAGATGGGATCTCACTCTTGCTCAGGCTGGTCTCAAACTCCTGAGCTCAAACGAAGTTTGCCATTTTTAAGAGTCTTCATATATGTACTGAACAAGTTCAGAAAAAGTGTTAAAGCTGTAATAGTTTCAGTAGGATAAAAGATTTTGCTTTTCTGGATTAATCAACAGCGTTCTGACAACATTCCTAAATCTTTTAGTAAATAGAACAAAAAGGGTACAAGTTCACTGATATATTTTAAAGTGGAATTTGTGTATAATTTAAAGCTTAAAATAACAGAAAAGTAGGGTGACTCTATATTTTTCATTCAGGGAATCCTTGAAGTGGGAGGAAATGACAGGTTTTTTTTTTAAAGGGTTTATTTCCAAGGTAAATGAGCAAAATATTGAAGAGCAGCTTACTACATTCAGTGACTTCTCTTTGTACTCTAAGCTAATTACATTGCAAGGGACTAAAAAAATTATAAATGTGGTCACTGAATCACTGTAATATTTGTAAAATCACAGGGAAGGCAGAAGTACCAAAATACTTCTGTTCTAATCTTTTAGAAGGGATGGAAGGTGAAATCTGATCAATAAGTGATATTGAGGCCTGATAAAATTCTAACATGAGTTATTAAACAGATGACTTGAGAGCACTTAGGAAAAAAAATGATGATAATTAGGAACTAGCCTTTTACTAAGAACAATTCCTGCCAAGCCCTTTTAGGTTTTGATAAAATTTTAATATACAAGCAGATGAATAGGGTGTTAGGATCTCAAGATAATCAACAAAACATATTTTATTCTTGTAAACAAAATGAATTACTGAAAGTCAGATGATAGTAGTCATGCTGACTCAGAATTAATTGGATTTAGAATCAATTAGAAATCTGTTTCCAAGGAGCATTAATGATTGTGTTGATAACAACCTGGAGGGTATATTTATAAGGTGAGTTATAGAATCTCTCCTTGACCCTGCCTTAATCTATTTTGATACTAATGATTATAATGGAGCTATAAATGTGTTCATCATATTTGTATTTAAGATTGATTCAACAAACATTTTTTTAAGCAGCTTTTATGCACTATTTTCTGTCATTTCATTTTTCTTCCAAAACCATTTTTTCTTTTTCTTTCTAATGTAAAGCACAGAAGGCAATAACCCTAAGGGAAAAAAATCATTAGACTATTAAAATCTAAAATTTCTACTCATCAAAAACACCCTTAAGAAATTAATAATCAGACTAGAAAATTAAAAAAATATATTTCTGACAAAGGCCTGGTATCAAAGATATAGAAAGAACTCTTACAACTCAATAATAGATTTTTTGTTCATACCTTTTCTCAGGTTGAGGAAGTACCTTATTCCTGGTTTGCTGAAAGTTTTAAATCATGAATAGATATTGAATTTTGTCAAATGCTTTTTCTGTATTGAAATTATCAGAATTTTTCCCCTTTATTTTGTTGATTTGCTGAATTTTATTGATCGATTTTCAAATGCTAAAATAAGCTTACATTCCTGGGATAAACAGTACTTAGTCAGGATATTTACTTTTCTTTTTTGCCTGATTTTTGTTGTTG
Source organism: Avahi laniger (assembly GCA_963575035.1). Lineage (NCBI taxonomy): Eukaryota > Metazoa > Chordata > Mammalia > Primates > Indriidae > Avahi > Avahi laniger. The sequence continues at coordinate 69,793 of CAUYSK010033789.1, read as the reverse complement.
TTGTTACCGGAGTTGATTTTCTAATATTTTATTAAGTATTCTTACCTCTATGTTCATGAGGGATGATGATCTATAATTTTATTGTGATGTCTTTCTCAGGTTTTGCTGTAAGTATTGCTACACTGGCCTCATAAAATCAGATAGGAAATATTTATTTCCTCCTGGTCATTTTTTTTTTTTTTTTGAGACAAAATCTCACTCTGTTGCCCTGGCTAGAGTGCCGTGGCGTCAGCCTAGCTCACAACAACCTCAAACTCCTGGGCTCAAGCAATCCTTCTGCCTCAGCCTCCCAAGTAGCTGGAATTACAGGCATGTGCTACCAGGCCCGGCTAATTTTTTCTATATATTTTTAGTTGTCCAGCTGATTTCTTTCTATTTTTAGTAGAGACAGGGTCTCGCACTTGCTCAGGCTGGTCTCGAACTTCTGAGCTCAAACGATCCACCCGCCTCAGCCTCCCGGAGTGCTAGGATTACAGGCGTGAGCCACCACTCCTGGCCGATCCTGCTCAGTTTTCTGAAAGAGTTTTTATAGACTTGTCAGTCTTTCTTAAAACTGATAGAATTTGCCAGTGAACCATGTGAGTATGGCTTATTTTCTTCTTGTTTTGAAGGCAAATTTTTTTTTAATAACAGATTCCATTTCTTTAATGGGTATAGGGCAATTCAGATTTTCTGTCTCATCTTGTAGTTTTGTTAAGTTGTATTTAAGAACTTTGTCTATTTCATCTAAGTTGTTGAATTTTTTGGCATAAAGTTATTCTAACTTTTAGCTATCTCTTCCCCTAAGAGATAATAAATGCCCTCTAGGGCAGAGATTAATGTATTCTTGGCATTAGCATAATACTCTACACCAAAAACAAGTGATAAGAGACTGCTTCCTAGCTTTATCTCATTCTTCATCCTTAAAATTCTTGATATTTTTGTCTATTTATTATCTTGTATATATTTTAATAATTCTCTTCAGATTTTGTGAATAAGAATTTGTTCTTAATTCCATGAAGCACCTTTTGATGTGCAAACATCCCTTTAAATTCAGTATTGCTTTCATCGAAATAAGCTTTTAAGCTGTAGTGTATATCAGTTATTCTATTTGTCTTTGCTGTTCTTAGGTATTAGTTACTCCTATATGTGATTTAGTCAGTTTTCATTTTAATTTTGAAATTTATTTTTTCAGTAGAGGACCCTACTTACTGCCCAGCAGAATTATATTTAAAAATATTGCAGTATTAAAAAAGCAAACTATATCTGTGAATGTGGGAATGATCAAGCAGGCAGTGTATTTGGTCTGAGTCTTTTGCTTAGAAAGGTTATCAAATAATATTACAAATATGAAGAGAAATGGCACACACAATATATTTTTATATTTGAAAGATTGACGTGACTGATTTTTAAAAGCTAACAGATCTGATATTTCCTCTCTCACTTTTGCTTGAAACAATTTAGCTTGGCCAGGCGCAGTGGCTCATGCCTGTAATCCCAACACTTTGGGAGGCCAAGGTGGGAGGATCTCTTGAGCCCAGGAGTTCAGGACCAGCCTGGCAACATAGGAAGACTCTGTCTCTACAAAAAATAAAAAATAATTAAAAAAAAAGAAAGAAAGAAAGAAAAAGATTGAACTAATACTAAGAGAATAATTTGTAAACTCAAAGTCTCTATGTCAGATACTACTTCTGCTATGAAGATTTCTTATCTTTTTGATATATAGTAAATTAGTAGCTTACTGGTCTGTACTTTTATGATATGTTATATATATTTTTATTATAGCATATTTCACCTTATAAATACTTGTTCATCTTTCTTAGAAGATTGTGTACTTCTTGAGAGCAGGAACCATATGTGTTATTTGTTTTTTTTTAAACACATGATAAGCATTGGGTAAATACTATGCATTATTATAAAATTAATTAATAAAAATTTAATAAATTAAACAGGCTGATGTATTGGTTTAGTGGAAGTAAGAGGATTCTTTTCCTCTCAAACAGCGTGCACTTAAAAAATTTATTATGCTAACATCCAGCCAAAATGTACCAGTGTTCCTTATCGATCCTTTGATTCTGGAATTGATTAATAAAAACTTTGAACAAGTCAAAAATACTTCTCGTGGCTCCACTTCAGAATGCAAGTTTTTCTGTGTTCCAAGAGACTTCACTGTGTTTGCACTACAGTATCACCTGTGGAAGAATGAGGTAAGATAATTTGCTTTCAGATAATGGAATATGTGTCTTTTACAAAATAGTATAGGATTAAACTAGTTTAAGATGTGAAACGTTAAAAATTATTCTTAAAACTCTTTGTAAATTGTATCAGGAATGCTTTCTGTATAAGTAACAGAACACAGTAATTACTAAAACAAATAGGGAATTTTTTGTGTGTGTATAACAAGAAGTTAAAAGGTTGGTGGCTGCTATTATAGTGTTAGTTCAGCTGCCTACTCATGTCAGGATGTGTAGCACTGAAATTCTTCTTAATTTCCCTCATTATCACAAGATAGCTGTCATAGCTCTAGATATCACATCCATGTTCAAGGCAGGAAGATGAGAGGAAGGATGATAGTTTTTTCACTGGGGAGACTCCTAAGTATCAGTATTTGTAGGTCATTTCTGTTGGACTGTTTGGTTTTCTCATAGAAAAAGCCTACAAGGCTTTTATTAAATGATTTTTACAAAGAGTATTTTATAATGTTTTCCCAAATTGAAGTTCATAAAAGTTATAACCTTCCTACACACATAACTTCCCAAATCAATATAATGTCTTAAATACAATATAATGTAGAAATAAAAGGAAATAATATATATTTCAGTGTGTAAATGCTCAGGCATGACTATACTGGAAGACTATTATAATAAAGTTATTCAGATGCTTGTATTTATAGGCAGGATCACAGAATGTGGTAACTACATATATAAACTCATACTTTGAATGGTATTGTTGTTAGTATTGTGTTTCTCCGAAATAGTGAACAAGTTTCCAACAACAAAAAAGTAAAATTTTCTCCCAATTGATAATGGCTATTGTATTCCTGGCAAATAAGGGCTTGGATAATTATAAATATAAGTTTTTTACTGCGTGATTGTCTGATAGGACATTTGAAATTATGTGGTACACAGGGTAGATTTTCATATTTTGTCTTTTTTTTGAAAACAGGATCTCGTTCTATGACCCAGGCTGGAGTACAGCAGCACCATCATAGCTCACTGCAACCTTGCACTCCTGGGTTCAAGTGATTCTTCTGCCTTAGCCTCCTGAGTAGCTAGAACTATAAGCACATGCCACCACACCCAGCTAATTTTTTTTTATTTTTGTAGAGACAGAGTCTCACTGTGTTGCCTAGGCAAGTCTCAAAGTTCTGGGCTCAAGCAGTCCTCCCACGTTGGTCTCCTAAAGTGCTGAGATTACAGGTGTGAGCTACTATGCCCAGCCAAATTTTCATATTTTGGATTGTAGGATGTCTAGTGTTCCTGGCCTAGACCTCTAAATACCAGTTTATCGTTATGATAAACCAAAATTATCCCCACAAATTTCTAAAATGTCTGTTGGGTGCAGTCCCACTTGCCGTAAGAACTGCTACTTTAAAAGAAAGGGAATATGCCACAATTGGCAAAACTGATATGACCAGAGTCAGTGGAAGCAAAAATTTGCTTATTTTGCTTTAAGCAAATTATTATATTCTACAGAGCCTTTGGATAGTCCTCACTAAAACTTGCGCCAAGTTGGCAATAACTAGATCATTGTATCTAATAACTATAGGCTTTATTTGCATGTGACTTTTCTTTATTAATGTCATTAGCATAAAGTGAACAAACCACTTCCAAGACAACTGAGAGTAGATTTATGCAGCACAGCCTTGACCTGGGAATTTACTCCACTTGATTAGAACAACTACTTTGTTCTTGACTTTTTTCTCTCTCATAAGAAGGCAAACCATGTCATAGTTTTGCCATTTTGTCTATCAGTCTTTCTTTCCTCCTACAACTCAAGGTCAGATTCCTCTCAAGGTCTGGCTGGCCTTTTAAATTTTTCCTGAATTTACCAGTTTATAATGCCTTTCTGTTATTCTGTACAAGAGCATCTTCTCTGAATTGGCCACACATCAGAACTTTCCACCTCTTAGGTGTACCAAGAAAGAAAAGGGAAAAGAATTCTACAGTTGATAATTCTAATATAAGGAGAACCAAAGTGAAATTGTATTAGCTAGGGTAAGTTACATTAGTTGCTACTATTAATAAAAACAACCCTAAAATTTCATTGACTTAGCACAAGAAAGAAGTATTTGTCTTTATAAAAAATCAGTTTGAATATTTCTGGTCAGGAATGTTTCTAGGCAATTTTCCTATAAGCTCAGGGATCCAGCTGTTTCATTTGTGTGGCTTTCCTATGTTGGAGTTCTTTGCTTTCATACGCACAGATGGAAGAAAGAGAACATGGAAGATCTTTTGGAATATTGTAAGGCCAGGCCTAGAAATATATGATACTTCTGTCACATTCCATTAGCCAGAACACAGTTAAGCTCTACATCCAGAAAGGAGAAGAAACTCATTATTGGTACTAGTTAGCATTCTCTACTAGAAGTATCACTTTCTCTCATTTAACAATATTAACAACAACAAATATCTGTTGTGTACTTGCTGGGTACTACACACTCTATTGATTCCTATGGTTAAGAAACTTGCAGTCTATTAATGGAATTTAATCATTTAAACAATTAAAGATGATATAAATAAATAGTATGATAGAGGTGTGTGTGTCTTATGAGAGCATAATGAGGGTACAACTAAGTCAAATGACTATATTGAAAAACAAAATGGTATGAAGAAAGTATTTTTGAAAAATGTTTATGAGCACTGTGGCTATTGAGAAAAACTTGAAGACACAGCCCTGTCATTTAATAACCTTAATACCTGGTGTTGCTTCTTAGACCTTTATTTTCCTTAACTATAAGCTAGGTATAATAATATCTTCCTTGCTAACCTTACATAATTTTTGTGGGTATCAAATGAGATAAAGAATGTGAATAAGCTTTGTATACCTTATATAAACTAGAGAGGTGGTGTTATGTAATGGAAAGGACCTTGGATTTGGTCCTTATTAGCACAGGCTAGTGCTTGCAGTGGATTTTCACCTTTTTAGTTTTATTTCTTTAGACAGGAAACTTGATTTCTGTGGGTCTCTTTCCTTATCTATATACCTGTGCTTCCTTATAGGGTAGATGTCATGTGCAAATTCAGTAATGTATATAAAAGTTCATTGGAGGTTGTAAATTCCTATTCAGTTGTAAAGTATTCTTAATAATCAATACTATTTAACCATCTATAACACTGGTTGTTGAGATTAGAACTAAAATCTACTATATAGGCTAATCTTACTATGTGAGATTTATACTGTAACTAAGGATGTTAGAAAATGCACTTTGTTTTACATTGTGTTTCAGTCTGTTTCTAATCATTTGCATTATGATGGGGTTCTAGTATGGTAGTATTTGAGTGTTGGGATATAAACTATGAGATGAAAGAACTACTTTTTTGAAGTACTTTGGAAGATAAAAGTTATTAGAAGTTAAATTAAGAATTATAAGCTGGGCGCAGTGGCTCACACCTGTAATCTCAGCTACTCGGGAGGCCAAGGTGGGAGGATCACTTGAGCCCAGGAGCTGTGATGGTGCCACTGCACTCCAGCCTGAGCCACAAAGTGAGACCTTGTCTTTATTAAAAAAAAAAAAAAAGAGAAGAATTACAAATTTGATTTTAAGTGCTATCCTTTTATGACATTTACTTTGGAGAAACTAACCAAAGAACACTAATATGCACTCTCATTCCAAGGAAGAAATTTGTATTAATTTTTATAAAGAGAGTATTTGGCAGCATCTTCCATGCTACATATTTTCTCTTTTTGTTACTTTATTCTCCCACTACTGCCTTCTGCTTATCACCCTCATTTAAAAATCTTCTGACAAAGAACAAATTAGTACAAAAGTATGGCTCAATTCCATGTAAGAATCACTTTGGTTTTGCTACTAGTATTTGGTTTTAAATTTTCAAGCTTGATATTTATCTTTGGTTCTAGGAAGGCTGGTTTCGGATAGCTGAGAATATGGGATTTCAGTGCCTAAAGATTGAGAGCAAAGATCCCCGGCTAGATGGGATAGACTCACTTTCTGGAACCGAAATTCCCCTGCACTATATCTGCAAATTGGCCACTCATGCCATCCACTTGGTGGTCTTTCATGAGAGGAGTGGCAACTACCTCTGGCATGGCCATCTACGACTCAAAAGACACATTGACAGGAAATTTGTTCCTTTTAGAAAGTTACAGTTTGGTCGTTATCCTGGAGCTTTTGACAGGTAAGTTCAGAGTCAAAAGGGGAAATGTGAAATGAGTGTTGTTCAGTCATGAATTCTTGCCCTTTTTTAACATTTTGTATTGAAATCTAATATATAATTCACATGAATGTTCATAGTAACACTGTTCTTAACACCCCCAAATTAGAAGCAACTCAAATGGCCTTTGGCAATAAAAGGATAAGTAAATTTATGCATATGTGTTCATGTAAGTATTATACAGTGGGAAATAAATGAACTAGAGGTCTATGCAACAGCATGGATGAATCCTACAATGTTGAATGACACAAGGCACAAAAGAATACACATATGATTACACTTAAAAAATCCGAACACAAGCTAAATTATGTTCATGGATGTATTCTTACGTAGTAAAAATATTAAGTATAAGGAAGAGGTATTAGAAAAGACAGGGCAGAGTTTATGTCTAGAAGGAGTGGAGGAGGAGTGATCAGGTAAGGCATAGAACTGCAGGGAAGCTGACAAAATTCTATTTCTGTGGTAGAGATTTGGGTGTTTATAATTCATTATTTTGTGTCTTTAAGTTATATGCATTTTCCTGTATATTGTTTAAAATGATATACAACAACCTGTTGGCTCAGTTGGACATGATGCTGACTTGAGGTGGCAACAGCAGGATACCTGGAGCTCTGGCATTGCTGACATCCATAGGCTATTAATTGGCTGTCAGAACACTAGCAAAGTGTACGCCATTCTGGTGCATCCCTAACAGACATAGGCAACAGAGATTTAGGATTGAGCACTGATAATACCTGTGAAGAGCCAAGGCAAAAACGTGAATATGAACTGAATCTCTACCCCAGATGAGAAAAAACATGAGCAGCTTACTTGTGCAAAAAATGAAAATGCACGTTTTAAGGGTACTCCAAGCCCATTGCTCGAAGTTGATGGAGCATCTTTAAAGTATCCTGTTGCTGTTTCTACCAGTGATGTAGACACTGACCATAAGCTACATTTGAAAGAAGATACAAATTTAATTAGTGTGAATAATCTCGAAGATTGCAGTTTGTGTCCTACTCTTCCCATTGAACATGGATTCCAAAGACAACAATCTAAGTCGAATAATGTTGAAGAGATTGAAATATGTTGGAAACTAATTCCAATTACAGCTGTGAAATCACCAGAAGAACAATTGGCCTTTCCTAACCATCCCTGGGTAATAATAAGTAGACAGACATTCTGATTACCAGTTTCCATCCTCTCCATTTATAGACACACTAAAGAGCACCACTGAGGATGATGTGTTGACAGGTCAGGTGGTGACAGTAGAGGAGGAGTGTGTGCCAGCAGCAGAGCCACCTGCAGTAAGTGAAACCCAGACAGGACAGTGTTAGGAGAGCACAATCTCTTTTCTAGGAAGATAGAAGAGATTTTGAAGCAAACAGTGTTTTGTATGTCAGTAGAATTTCCATACCTCTCTTTTCAACATAGAAGAAGAAACAGCTTTCTGAGTTCATATATCCAAAGACTTCCAAAGCTGATGTGCAGGAGTTTATAAAAGGCTTGCATGAGAAGCTAAATACTATTATTGTTAAAGCATCAGCTAAGGCTGGGAATTTGCCGCCTGTCAGTCCTAACGATTCTGGTACTAAGATAGCGTTGAATCTTCTGGAAAGGCATGTCATACCAGTTTCCTCAAGTGACTTTGACAATAAACACCTCTTGGAGCCACTTTGTAGTGATGCTTTGAAAGACACCATCTCTTATTAGCAGCATTCCTCTTGAACTTTGAGTTTAACCAAAGCGGAAATGAACCAGCCACATCATGCCACCGAGTTATGGTTACTTCTGATCATACTCTTTCTGGTTAAATTGCCTGGAATCAGTAGAAAAATAAACAGTAGATCATCCAGTGATGTAAACATTTCTGCCCAACCAACCCTATCAAATTTTATAAGCCAGTTAGAACCTGAAGTATTTAATAGTTTGGTTAAAATCATGAAAAATATCCTGAAAAAACACTGTGAAATTTTATATTTGTAAAGAAGAAGAGAGTATATTCTGTAAAGAAATAAAGGAATATCTTATCAAATTAGGCAATACAGACTGTCATCCAGAGCAGTTTTTGGAAAGAAGATTAAAATTATATAAACTATTGATTATTATTCAAAATGAAGACATGGCAGGTTTCATTCACAATTGTGATACCTGGCATGATGACCAAATTTAAAGAAGCTCCCCTATGTTTGTTTTGCCGATGTCTATAGCCTAGATAATGTAAAAAATCATACAATGAATTATTTGTATCTGACAGTTTTATCATATCTGATGAATCGATTCTAAACCCAGAAGATGTCACAATTGAGAACCTTAAAATTTTTTTGACATTCCTTGAAGAACTTAGCATTTCAGAAGGAAAATGGCAATGGAAAGTTCACTGTAAATTTTAGAAAAGGACTAAAGGAACTAGGCAAATTGAATGCCAAAGCTCTAAGTTTGCTGATGCTTCCGAATGTCTATCAGAAGAAACGTCTGGTTGAAATTTTGTCATACCGCAATTGTGATTCACAAATTCGAGATACTCCAGAATTGCATTGCCTTATCAGGCTTCAGGCTCAGAACGTACAGCATCAACACACAGTCTTTTTAACAGAGAAGAACATCAAGATGCTTTCCAATTGTACAGGTAATGGAATAGTGGTTGCAATTACTGAAGACTTTGTGCAAAACTTGAAAAATCTTGTGTGCTGTCACAACTCAGTCACAGAAGAAAACCTGCTGCGTGGTGCTCATGAGACTCTTCAAGTCACAGTCAGATGCTATTTTTTTGTTTTTGTTTTGTTTCATTCTGTTTTGAGGCAGTCTCACTCTGTGGCCTGGGCTAGAGTGCAGTGGCATCATCAAAGCTCACAGCAACCTCAAACTCCTGGGTTCAAGCGACCCTCCTGCCTCTCAGCCTCCCAAGTAGCTGGGACTATAGGTATACACCACCACACCTGGCTAATTTTTCTATTTTTTGTAGAGATGGGGTCTCGCTCTTGCTCGGGATCTCATTCTTGCTAAGGGTGGTCTGGAACTCCTGGGCTCAATCGATCCTCCCACCTTGGCCTCCCAGAGTGCAAGGATTATGGGTGTGAGCCACCATGCCCTGCCTCAGATGCTGTTTTGACATTAACCCCTGTGGAGTTGGGATTTCTCAGCATCAAATGTTAACACATTTCACAGAAACTTTTAGCATCAGATTATCTGAATGTTGTGACTAAGTGAACTTGTGACAGAAGACCAAGCTCAAAGAGATTGTGGACATGCAGGCCCTAACACATTATATTGTGTAAGTAGTGTATAATTTTAAGACTTAAACAAATTTTGTATTTCAGTAAAGAAGGACTTTGTTTTTTAAATGTAGCTCTTTTAGGAAACGATGAAAACAACAAAGATATGTCCCTGGATTCGGGGGATGAAATCTCACAAATAAAATAGCAATTTTCATTCAGAAATATTGGCGAAAGAGACCAAAGGATCATGTGGAACAGATCAAAAAACAAATATTCAAATTGAGTTACATTTGTCTCTTGACATGCAAAACAGTTTATTAGAAGATTAGATTTATCAAATTGATTCTGACGAGAGCTCCTGTTGATACAGTGTGCTTTGGGGGAGAGAACAGCAACTGAAAAGAACAAGATTCATATAGCAACTTGAAGGTTTATCACAGTCAATTAAATATGTCCCATCAGTTTAGTCATTTTAATGTTCTCATCAGACATTTTTGGGGATACCATATGGCTTTTTGTCAAATCAGTGTCAAGAAAACGAGAATTACTTTTTATCTGCTTATACCAAAGCTTGGATAGAGATAAGTCTCTATCTCAATTAAGTTGGGGAAAAAGTGATTCTTCTAGGCCATATTCAAAAAAGAAATAATTACAGTAAATGTTTTAAAAATAGGTTGTTGTGGACTTTTTCTGTTTCTTGGAAGTGAATTAACAATTTATATTTCATTCTTTAAACAAAAAGTTTTTTGTCCTTTCTCAAAGGTTTTTTTCCTCTTACTTAAATCATGATGGCCTGTAACAGTTGAAGCACCTAAAAACTGAAATAAATATATATATATTTAAAACTGTGTGCAAAAATATATCCTTAGCTATCACAACAATAAAAATGTTTCTTAGGAGAAACAGTTATTTGAAGGTACTTATGTAAAATTTGATTAGCTGTAGCTTATGATATTAACAATTGTAGGATAAAATAACCTTGAAATCAGTCATTAAGTATGAAGTTTCTAACCCAAAGTTAAATTTTTTCTTCTCATTTTGAAGTCACCAATAGTGATGCTACAGTGTGTTTTAAATACCAGAACCTGATGTGAAGGTAGTAGTAAACCTTTGTCTTTTGCCTTAAGATTTACCATACTTGTAAGAATTTTCATATTAAAAACTCTTTGTAGGCAACTTCCAGAGACACTGCTTACCAGTTATACTTGAGAAATGTAGAGTATGTTTATTCTTGCCTTCTTGTAATTAGTGCTTAAAATCACATATTTGAGACCAACTGAAAAAGATATTGAAAACTGGTGCCTTCTACATTTTTTGTGTATGTGAAGTCAAACTTTTTCTTAACCAAGCCAGGTTTTAAAAATAAAATGACCAAAAAAAAAAAAAATAGGAGTGGAAAAATATACTTTGTTGTTAATGTTGGCTCCTCTTACTATTTTAGTCAACATCTTAATAGCCACTATTCTCTTACCGTTTTTATGCATATTTTTTTCTTATTCTGTATTTCAAATTTCTATAGAAAGACATTATCTTTTAGTTTTTTAAAGCCTTGCGAATTTATTTCAGAGTTTAATAATTCAGTGAATTTCACAATTGTCAGTCAACAAATAGTTATTAAATATAAATGTGTGCCGGTAGATAAAAGCTGTCTCTACATTATATATTTTATATAATGAGGGTTCAAAAACTTTCAAAGAATATTTGTAGAGTATGTTATCCATAAGTCTGATTTCCAGATTAGCATTTTGCCCATTAATGAGATTCTTAGGCCATTGTAATTTATTCTTGTGTCTTAAGTGTTAAAGACATTTACTTTTCTAAAAATAAATTGGTAGTTTAAAATTACATTACTTAACTTTCCTTTCTGCTTAAGATGCCAAAGTGTACATGAACAAGTATAAAAATGTTTTAAATACATTAACCAAAATACTTAAAACTCAATTGCTGTTTAATGTAAGATTTTCAATGTCTTATTAAAGTTGCTAATTGATATCTGAGATAATTGAAGAAAATATGCTTGATGTTTAGCTATTTTGCTAATGTTTGATATTTTAAAGAGGCTTCCAGTATTCTGGGTTAAGTCCTTTTAATCTTAACTTTTGTTTTCAGACCAGAGTTACAGCAAGTTACTGTTGATGGACTAGAAGTTCTCATTCCAAAAAATCCAGTGCACTTTCTAGAAGAAATACCACACTCTAGGTTTATTGAGTGTAGGTATAAGGAAGCACGGGCATTCTTTCAGGTTAGAGACAGCCAAATAATGTACTTCTTAAATTAAAGGAAGTGTTGTGTTTATTTTTGATATTTCTGGGGGAAAATGAAGGGACTTGTAGAAAATAAGAAAACATCTTTTTTCAATTCATCTCTTTTCTTCTACTTGTTTTCTGTTTACTTTTTAAAAAGTAGATTAAAAATTAACCTTAAACTCTTTCTTTCTTAAATGAATATTTATTTATTGTTTTATTTGAATATGCTTTGATAGGTTTAACACTCATCTCTGCCTTCAGTTAAGATAGCCCATTAACTTTATAAAAGATGATATATTCTCTTTTTGAGGCAATCCAAATAGGATGAAGCCATTGTAGAAGATGGACCATGTAGATTTAGAAAAGACTTCCTGGGGAATACAGTTTTTCTTGGAGGGTTGGCGTTGAATATGAATTTTTTGGATTTATGAAGGTTTTTGAAGATAAATGCTACACGAAGATCAAGTACTTTTTGAACTTTATTCTGCTCCTGTAGCTTTCAATTCAGTAAACATTTATTGAAAGCCTATTGCTAGGCTTCTGACCCTGGGGATATAAAAATAATTTTGAAAGGCATGAAAATTCAACTCTTAGAGATGATATGAAACAGTGATACAGTGAAAACAGACAAATTTACAGTGGGGTTTTGGTACCTTCCACTTGTCCTTTATTTTCCGGGGTTCCCTGCCAAGAAAGCTATATACACCAGCACAGGAACAGAATGCAAAAATGAGGTACCAACTTTCTTATTGCTACCAAGTGCCCAAGACCCACAAATGCAAGATTTCTTTGGTATAGTATGCTAGCACCCAAGACATACGCCTGACAGCCCACGTGGGCTGAATTGTGAATGTCTGTCTTGGCCCCCTACTAAACGTCGTGAACTTGATGACAGGCATCTTATTTTATTCACGTCTGTAGCCCCAGTATCGTCCCCAGTATCTATCACATTACCTGGCACAAAGAAAAGCTCCAGAAGGGTTCGTTTTCAGATTAAAGTGAACATGTATAATTGAACACTTGATGGCGCCAAACAGTCTTAAATACAATGCTTGGTGCAAAACAACCATTGAACTGATAATCTAATAGTTACTATAAAGCGCCTCCTTCCTTCCTTCCTGCCTTCCTTCCTTCCTTCCTTCCTTCCTTCCTTCCTTCCTTCCTTCCTATTCATTCATTCATTCATTTATTCATTTATTTAAAGACAGAGTATTGCTCTATTGCCTGGCTTAGAGTGGAGTGGCGTTGAAGTAGCTCACTGCAGCCTCAAACTCCTGGGTTCAAGCTATCCTCCTGCCTCAGCCGCCTCCCAAATATCAATAGCTGGAAATACAGGCATGCACCATCATGCCCAGCTAAATTTTCTATTTTTTGTAGATACACAGAACTTTTTTTTTTCTGAACCATTTGGGATGGATAAGAGCATACATCTCTCATTCTAATCATATGTTTTAAGAGAAGTTACGGCTCCGAGGAAAGGAATATGTTCGTATTGAAGGGGCCTGGTATAATTTGTATATCTTATAGCTGACTTAGCTTCAGGAAACTCACCTTCTTTCTACAGGCACTTTTTGCTTTTAACTATTTGACCAGATGCCACACAACCTCAGATAATTTAGCATTTTTTTAAAAATAAGAACATTCTCTTATATATCCTAATATAAATATTAGGATATTAACACATAGATCATTACTATTTAATGCCTATTAAAGTTTTGCTAATTGTCCTGATAATGACCTTTATAATATACTAAGAGGATTCAATTCAGAATCACATGTTATGTTAATTTTCCTATCTCTTTAGTCTTTTTCAGTCTGGGAGACTTTCTCAGTCATGACTTTGATACTTTTGAGAATTACACAGGTATTTTATAAAGTGTCCCTCATTTGGAGTTTGTCTCATTTTTTTCTCCTGTTAAATTCAGGTTATAGGTCTTTAGAAGGAATAATATAGAAGTGATGCTGTGTTCTCATTATATCCCATGAGGTGCTGTATAATTTTGATTTGTCATATTACTGTTGATACATCATTCACTTGATTAAAGTGGTCTGTGAAGCTTCATAACCTCACTCCTATGACGTTTCTATTTTTCCCATTGTAACTAATAAGTATTTGGCATGAAGTTACATTAAAACTATATAAATATTGTTTCTCATGAAATTTTCAATTTGTTTATATCAGTATAAATTTATGGTTTCCTATTTTATCCAATGGGATATATTTTCCCATATTTTACATTATTTTCATTATTTATTTTGTTCTTCAGACTGTTCCATATTTGGTCAGTGGAAACCTTCACATTGGTTTCTATGTATTTTTGACTCATCTCCATCATTTTTTTGAGCACTTTCTTGCTTTTTTGACACAATAAGATGTTCTAGGTTCATCTTATAATTTCCCTGCCACAACCCTGGGAGCAGCCATTTCTCCAAGTCCTGTTTCCTCTTAGAAGCTGAGATCTGGATGGCAGATGTACCCATTGCTATTTGGGGCTTGCTGCACACAGGTCCTCTCAGTAGAAAAGGGTAGGGTATACTATGTATATTTATTTCTCTATTTACCTATTGAAATCTGTGAACTCACATCAGTATCTCCAGTTTGATTAAAAGTTCCAATTATGTAATGCAATATAAGATTCATTTCCACATTTGTCACTCACTGTTTGAGAAGGGAGTCTCAAACCTGATTCCCATTGTCCTTAATATGTTTACTTATTCAGTCTCCCTATATGTAACCAGTCTTCTACCATGTGCCCCCTCCCTCATGTAGATGCTCTTCTCACCCTACCTTGGCATTGCTATCGCCTATTGGGCTGCCCCCAGGTGTAGACACCCTTCTTACCCTGCTTAGGTTCTGACTTCCCACACCTGGCTGCTCTTCTGCTGGGAGACTCTCCTCATCCTACTTGGGCTCTGACTTCCAGCACTCGACACCCACTACCCTCTTCATGTGGATGCCCTAATCACCTTCTCAGGCTCTGATACCCCATACCAGGCCACCCTTTTGCACAAAAACCTTTCTTGCTGTGCCCCGCCTAAAGGCTCTAGGATTGAGTAGTTCAGGAAAGGAGAGGGAGAAAGGAAAGTATTAGCCTGACTTTCTTTATTTACTTTTAATTATTTTCTCAGTCTTCCAAAGAAGTTCAATATTAGGCTAATGCACATTTTCCTGAACTTGATTGTATTTCAGCAAAGATCAATATAAAATGATTAATAAGCTCCAGCCTATTGAATTTGAGTGAAAAAACAGAAGGGAATACGGAAATATCTGAACATGTGGCCTAGAAATATCTAGATAGCTACATTCTTATCCTCCTCCTTCAACTAATTTGCTCTGAGATCTTGGGCAACTTTCTGAGTCTTAGTGTCCTCATCTGTAAAAAGGGAGGATACCATCTGTCGTCTTATTATTCTTTGATATTTTGGTGGAAAATTTGTGCTTTTGGATTCCAGGATTCTTCTTGGGTTTTGTGTCCTCATTTATTGGCTAAACAGGAAAAATTAAACGACTGCTATATTTCAATTAAGATACCAAATTTTGTCTTTTCCTAGAGGCAAAGTAATCCCAAGATTTGTACAAGATAGTTTTAAATAAAAAAAGTATACATACTATAATTTTTAAAGTTTATAACGGACATATAAGGTATATGCATATGTACACTTCAACACACATAAGGGTCAGTTCTAAGAAGTAGAATTTCTGAGAGTGTCATGTTAGGAAGGGTATATCGGGTTGGGATATGTCCATCGGGGCAGCCCCAGCAGGACATAACTGTCAGACCTAATGTTTTTATAGAGCACAGAATTTTCATATCTGTTGTTTAATTTGATCCTTTCAGTCACTCTGTGTAATAAGGCAAGTATTCTCTCTTAAGGGATAAGAAAAGTGATGTTTCAAGATGTCAGTTATGCAGTCATTATTGGCTGAGCATGTACTGAATCCTAGTTCTCCAAACTCCTAGCTCTAGGCTTTTGTCACTACAAGGATAAGAATGTGTATCTCTCATCCCAGTCCTATGTTCTAAGAGACATAATGGCTCTGAGGAAAGAGATGTGTTCATATTGAAGAGATCTTGTATAATTTCTATATCCTATAGATAGTGACTTATCTGCAGGAAACTCACCTTCTTCCTTGGATCTTGGCTTACGATCCCTGGGAAATATAGTCTCTCCTGCTGTATTATAAAAGAATCACAGGATATTTTAGAATGTTGTAGGCATGGGAGGGGCTTAGTCAATCATTTATTCATTTGCCTGTTCATCAATGTGTTGCTCACATCTTATGTGGCAGGCACCATGCTAAATCTGTAAATCAGTGATGGAGAGATGCAGTACTTGCCTCAAGGAACCATCTTTACAGTCTATAGGAGGGAATATAAATAAAATCAACAATTAGCATTAAATATGGTGTGAATTATAGTAAAGATATGTATTATACAAGAGATAACTATTATAAACTCAATGAGAAAAGAGATTATTTCATTTGTCTTTGTTCTAATATATCTAGTACCAAACATAACTCTTTGCTCTATAAATGTTGAACTGAATAGAAACACTGGGAGAATAAATACAAATATGTCTTCCTGGGAAAATCAGGGAATGTTTCTCAGAGGCTGGAGCTGAGACCCAAAAGATTTTGTTAGTCAAGGGCAGGTCGGACAAAGGAAACAACATGTATAAAGACACAAAGGCTTAAAAAGTTGTGGTATATTTGGGGAGTTACAGGTTATTGCTGTCATGTGAAGTGTGAGGAGAGTGGAGATGAGGCTGGACAAATAGGGACAAGAACCCAACATCCTTGTCTGCCAGACCGAGAAGTTTAGATTTTGTCCCATAGGTAGCAAAGCATTACTATAGAATTTACAGTGCTTTCCTTAGTTCCAGAACACTCTAAAAACAAAGAAAATCAGAAAACCAACATGACTAAGTAAATGATGATATTTGTATAAGACCTTATAATCCATAAGGCATTTTTATCCTTAAATCTTCACAGCAGTCCTACAAAGCATAATTATTATAGTTAAATTACAGATAAGGAAATTAGATCTAAGATTTGTTTATTCTTTTACTCATTCAGCAAATATTCAGGCACTGTTCTAGACACTGGAGATACAGTGTTAAACAAAGTCATTTTCTTCATAATCATCTTTCGAGATGATTATGCCCAAGGTCACAGCAAAAAAGAAGTGGAGCTAGATTTGAACACAGATAATCTGATTCAAAATCTGAGGCTCCTTCTACTATGCTACATAGTATCTAAAGACCAATAGCATGTGAACCATGAAAATATCATTGAATTCATTTGCTTCAGTCATGCTTGCAGCTGTCATAATTAGCCTTTTTTCCCCCTAACTGCCCAACCTGCTAAACAGTGATGTGCAGGAGGAGCTGATAAAAGTATAAGTCTCCTTTGAGAATCCTGGTTATAGTCTTTCCCTTTTAACTTGTCTCTCCTAGAATCTACTCCTATATTCTCATTTTAATGTGTGACTAAAAAGTAACTACAAAATGTGATTTTTATAATAGAAAAAGATAGGATATGGAATTAACTTTCAAATTTAATTCATATGTCACAGAAATGTTTCTAGAAATTTAGAAATGGTTATAGTAGCTGACTATTTATTATATCTGTAGCAGTACCTTGATGATAACACTTTGGAAGCTATGGCCTTTCGGAAGAGTGCAAAGGAATTATTGCAACTAGCAGCCAAAACATTAAACAAATTGGGAGTGCAATTCTGGCTGAGCGGTGGAACTTGTCTAGGTAAAATTCTTATGTTCCTTTTGTCTTTTGTCATTTTATCCTCTTTGATTTTAGGGATGACTGCTTGAGATGACAAAACATCAGTGATACTTGAAATGTCATATTTATAGAAAGAATAAACATTAGTGAATGGAGGAAGGATCTATTGATTTCTTTAAAGAAATTATTTCAGAAATATAAAGTAGAATGTTAGGAAGGCCATGTTTGCATTTGCCTAAAATTCTAAGTAATATATTTAAAATTTATATCAGAGTATGTAGACTATACAGTAGTCCCCCCTTATCTGTGGAGAATATGTTCCAAGACCCTCAGTGGATGCCTGAAACCTCAGATAATACTGAACCCTTTTTATACTGTTTTTTTGCTATGCTTACATGCCTATGATAAAGGTTTTATAACTTACAAATTAGGCACAGTAAGAGATTAACAACAATAAATAATAATAAAATAGAACAATTATAACAGTATACTGTAATCAAGTTGTATGAGTGTGGTCTCTCTCTCAAAATGCCATGTTGTACTGTACTCACTCTTGTTCTTCTTTTGATGATGTGAAATGATAAAATGCCAACGTGATGAGATGAAGTGAAGTGGATGACATCATCATTGTGACATAGTGTTAGGCTATTATTGAAAACTTCTGAATTATTTATTTGTGGAATTTATCATTTAATATTTTCAGACCGTGGTTGAGCACGGGTAACTGAAATTGTGGAATGCAAAACCGTGGATGGGGGGGACTACTGTAATTGATTCTCAGGTAATCTATAAATTAGCATTTTATTATTTCTATCCCAAAGAGTCTTACTGCTTCTTTTAAAAACTCTGTATCTTTACTTTATACACCATACAAACAGCTTGCATTGCACCAGAAGTTTCTAATGAGAGGAAGATTTAAGGGAATGTCATAAAGTCTTCTAGCCCTTTCCAGGTCATTGACAGCATCACTGATTGAACATCACTGTTCATCTGAGATGGAAATATAGTCTTTTCTACAGTCCTTAGGCAAGTTACTATTAGAATTTGAGAAAGATTTCTGAATCTCTGTCCACTATGCACTAGATCAAACTTCTTTAGAATGTAGAATTATTTAAAATCTTAAATTTTGGTTTGTTTTTATTTATTCCTGCTTGATTATAATTGTAGTTTATTGTATTTGTTCCTTCTTGATTATAACTGTATTTGTACAAAAGTTAATTCAGCTCCTGCTTTCATAGGGTTGGTGTATAATTTATTGTCCAATTCAAGAGAATTTTGAAAGTGAAAGGAAGTGCCATTAATAATTATTTTGGTATAATAGTTATAAACTGGGATAGTTACCCTATCTATTAGGCTTTGTAGAAAATTCACATGGTTCTTCCTTTTACCACTGTAATAAGCCAAAAAAAGAGTATATCTCATACATTTTTGTGATATTTACTTTAAGGTTTGACTTTTTAGGAGCAAGATTGTTTTATAGTGTGTGTCATCATAAATACTTCATAATCGTTTGTCATGATTTGTTTTGAGTTTTTAGCCCCATAGTTTTCTTGATTTAAGGGCATTTATGAAAGGAGGGAGTTGTATTAGATGATATTTAAGGAGCTTTCCATTTTTAATAGTTTAAAATTCTTTGATAGAATTCTTTTAGAATTCCAAACAATATTGCCCAATAGCAATGCCTGTAAGGATAATTGTAGTCATTTATTTACTTCTAAAATAATTTGTATGGAATAATTAGGAGGATAATAGGGAAGACCCAGGAGTACTTAATAATATTAAGGTATAAATTTTATTTTTTTAGAACAGTGCTATAGCACCTAATTGAGACATAAACATTTAGAAATATCTTTTGGCAGTGTGTTGAATTTGAAACTGATATTGCTTTTCTTTTTTATATACCCATCAGTTAGTCACTGTTTAGAGCTAAGTTCTATAAACCATTGTTCAGGAAAGGTATATTGGTTAAGCAAAAGAATTCAATATTTTTTAGTGTTATCTTACAGGCAGCATCCATCACTAGAGGTTAATGAGTAAACATTCTCAACAACTTAACCTACTTACCTACTTACTTACTTATTTATTTATGAACCGGAGTCTCTCTCTGTCACCTGGGCTAGAGTGCTGTGGCGTCAGGCTATCTCACAGCAACCTCAAACTCCTGGACTCAAGCAATCCTCCTGCCTCAGCCTCCCAAGTAGCTGGGACTACAGGCGTGCCAGCACGCCTGGCTAATTTTTCTATTTTTAGTAGAGACAAGGTCTGGCTCTTGCTCAGGCAGGTCTTGAACTCCTGACCTCAAGGTATCCTTCTGCCTCAGCCTCCCAGAGTGAAAAGATTATAGACGTGAGCCACCTCGCCCTGCCAACTTAACTTTTTTAAATGGATGGCTCAGTTAACACTATGAAAGCTAATGGTTTGTTCAGAAATTAAAATATGTCATGAAAGTTTTTGAGGAATCTGAGAGTACTCAGACCATTAAAAATAGGTAGGCAGATGATTCAGGTGACTCCTATAACCAAGCCTTTAGTTTGGGATTTAATTTTTTAAAAAATAATTTTGGTAAAGCACTTTAAGTCTAATCCTATGAAGTAAAATTCATTATTATTAATACAAAGAACATCCATTATAATGACTAATTTTTCCAAACCTAAATCTTTTTTTAAAAATTGTATCACTTTTTTTTTTTTTTTTTTAGGATGGTATCGTCAGTGCAACATTATTCCTTATAGCAGAGATGTCGACTTAGGAATTTTTATACAAGATTACAAACCTGATATTATTTTAGCATTTCAGGATGCAGGACTTCCACTCAAACACAAATTTGGGAAGGTCAGTAACAAAAATCAGCTTTATTTTTTAAGTAATGTCTCAATTGTAAAGTTTGTATTAAGCAACTCAGACGTGGTTAAGAGGGCTGCATGAATCATTTTTATCACTCAGTATTGACGAAGATGAGTTCAGCAGAAGCTTGTTACTACTTGTGATTTCTGTGCTGTTTAAGAAAAAGCTAGAAAAATATGCTTTCTATTGACAGTGAGGAAAGAAGAATCTTGGAATCTTACAGATGAATTTATTGCCATTATATTAGCGAACAATACAAAATATAATATATAATATACAATTAACATACTAAGTAAGAATCTTACCCACCCTAACTGAAATTATATTGTTTCTCCTGAGTCATTTACTTTTATGTTCACTCAGGTATGGGGATATCATTATCAACACAAAATATTCCATAGATTGCTAAGGGGTAAAAATATACAATCATTTCAAACAAATGTTTTGATTTCTTATCTCATATGTCCTAGGTTATAGCAAGTTTCTCAGAGGTCAAACAGGGATAGGTCATCAAAGGCTAGATGAAATCTCCCATTTCATTCCTATGCTCTGAGCCCATGATTTCTTGCAGTCATCTTATTCTTAATTTGCTTATTTCCAGAGCAGTGTCCTACAGAGAAAGTAGAAGTGTGTTTAATTCACGAGAAAACTATTTCTCCTATCATAAATAATCATTCTATTTTACTAAAAAAATTTAATAAAATATTTTCCTGAGGTCAAAGTCAAAGCAATAGACTCTAGCCATTCAGCAAACATTTACTGACCATTCACTATATGTCTTGCTCTGTCCTCTGCACCTGGAAAACAAAGATGAATAAATTACAGTTTTTACCCCTGAGAAGCTCGCTGTATAATTGGGAGGGAAAAAAATGGCATAAATAATTATTTTGTGATTGATGCTATAACAGACAGATGTTCCAAGTCCAGCAGGAACATAATTATTTGTAGAATAAGTTTCTTTAGGGAAATGCTCTCAGGACTTTTTTCCTTTACCATAACTTTTTATTCCTTTTTTTTTTTTTTTTTTTTTTTGAGACAGATTCTCACTGTGTTGCCCTGGCTAGAGTGCCGTGGCGTCAGCCTAGCTCACAGCAACCTCAAAGTCCTAGGCTCAAGCAATCCTACTGCCTCAGCCTCCCAAGTAGCTGGGACTACAGGCATGCGCCACCATGCCCGGCTAATTTTTTCTATATATTTTTAGTTGTCCAGCTAATTACTTTCTATTTTTTTAGTAGAGATGGGTTCTTGCTCTTGCTCAGGCTGGCCTCGAACTTCTGAGCTCAAATGATCCATCCATCTCGGCCTCTGAGAGTGCTAGGATTACAGGTCTGAGCCACTGCGCCCAGCCTGTTTCTTCTTTTTTTTAATGCATATAATGTAATGATCTATACTATGTATGTGGCTGTGAGGAATTTCACTTTACTTAGGTACTTATCTGTTGATTGTGATGAGAGACTTAGTTCCTGGTCATTTTACTTGGTTATTAAAGGGGTTGATTTTTCCTTGGTTCCTTTCCTTCTTTAATCAGAAAGCTGCTCTGGAATAGGATGTTTCTATTTTCTCTGTAGAATGATAATTTAACTACCGTTAGTCATTTACTCTGAGTTGTCATCAATTATTAGAAGCAACATTATTTTAGATGGAGTTAAGAAAGAAATTAAATGATGGCATGCCACCGATGCATCTCAATTTCAGAGGTGCTTTAACTTGAAAAAAAATACATCTTAGAATTAATACTTGATATGTATAAAACATAAGAATCTTTTTCTTTCTTTTTTAAGAAAAGTTTTTAAAAATATATTTCCTTTGATTCAGTCTGTAAAGGTTTTCATCTTCCCCTTAGGTAGAAGACAGCTTGGAACTATCCTTCCAGGGAAAAGATGATGTAAAACTTGACATTTTTTTCTTCTATGAAGAGACTGACCACATGTGGAATGGAGGCACTCAAGCCAAAACAGGAAAAAAATTTAAGTATGAATCAAATAAGTACTTATAAAAGGGGCTGTAGAAACTTCAGAATGTAGAAATAAGGAAGTAACTGAAAATAGGGGTGGGAGAATCCCTGTCTAATCTCTGTTGACCCAAATAAATTAGGCAAAAATCTCAATTAATGGAGGCTTATTAAGCCAAGATTTTGAGGACACACCCAGGAAAAACACTGGCTATTTTTCCGAAGGGGAAGTTGGAACCTTCAGCATTTTAAAGGCATACAGAGAGAAGGAAAAAGGCAGAGGGGCAGAGGGGCTGATAAGGTAGTAGTTACATTCTTGTGAGGCCCAAGAAATCTACATTTTACGTAAAATAAGGGAGTAAAGAAAGCATCAGTTATGTAGATGTGCCTGAGTAGGTGGAAGAATGTCTGATTCTGGCTTGTCTCCAGTTCTGTTACCTGCAAGATAAACTTGTAATTCATTATTAGTGTGAAATTGAACAGGCTTTAGTTTTAGGTGCTAGACATAGGTACAATTTGTATGTCTTTGTTCATGGGAGATTAGCAGGAAATTTCCTTAATGAATGATTTGTTGAGCTAGTTCTTCACAGGTGCCTGAGGCTTTTACCTTCTCTTTTGCATGAGTTGAGAGGGTGGCCTTGAGACTTTGATTTTTTTTTATAGCTCCATTATTAGCTAATACTTTCTCAACTTACCCGTATAGTCCAGTTATGCCTCTGAAGTGAGCATACCTATAAGGACAGTCTTTGAGGAGCAAGTGTCCCTGGGTTTGTCAGCGTAAGGAGTCATGATTAGAAGCCATTGAGTCATGAGAAAGAGAATACCAAAGCAAGGAATACAAATCAAGCCCAGAGCTTAAGACAAAAAACTGATTGTCAGAGCTGTGGGAGCTTGATAATTATATGGAAATCAATAAGGGATGATAAGAAGGAGATCATTAAGGCGAAATGAAGTTTAAGTGAAGAAATTGGGATTGAATGGGATTGAACAGAGCTAAGGCCATATGTGCTGAGCAAACTTCAGAAAATGCCTTTAGAATAGACTGAGGGCTAATCTTTAAAGGATTCTCATTGGGTTTAATAGCTACTATATTTTGTTGAATGTATTAATAAGATAACATTGATTGTAAGATGCACCATTATTGTATGTATTACTAAGAAAAGAAAAACAATGCTAATTAAAATTATAAAACACATGATTCACAGATGGAAAATTTGGGGGGAAGGTGTTTCAGAACTAATGAAATACGATATGTTAGATAGGTATTGTTAACATCTAGTTGTTTTTTTTTTAAATGCTGCCGTAATCAAACTCTTTTTTTGGAAAAGATGGAAATGACATTAGAGTAACTGTGCTCTCCTTTATGATGCAGTTGTCCTGTCCTCAATTCCAAGAGAGAGAATGAGAATGAGAACTTGAAGAGCATGGGGTTTGGAGTCAGGCAAACCTGGGAAACCTCAGCTCAACCCTAACTAATTTGTGGCCTTCACCTTTTCTAAACATTAATCATTTTATCTGTTACATTAGTAATACTACTGTGTGTTAGGTACTCTCCTGAACATTTTTACATGTATTAACCCATCTAGTCCTCACAACAACCTTAGAAGGTAGATATTCTGTGAGGCACTGGGAACTTATGTATTATTTGTTCAAGATCACACAGCACGTAAGCAAAGGAGTCAGACAGGTAGCAGTCTATCTCTAGAATTTATGCTTTTAACCACTGTTCCACACTGCCTCCCTGATACACCTGACAATATGAAGCACTTAGCATAATGCTTAGCACTTAGTAAGTTATCAGTAATGGGGGTTATCCTTGTTGTTATTTAATATTTTCAATATCATGGTTGTTAATGTGATTATTATCTTTACTGCCATTATTATAGTAGCCATGTGGCCAGTGGCATAAATTTACCTCACCAAATAGCTGAGATTGGGGCTTATATCAGTGAATAAATTTGAGCCATTGGGCAAAAAGAGTATTCTGTAATACACAGGAAGAATTTCAAACTCAGATTAGTTTCTCCTGGGTACATTGACACATCCTATTGGGATCCCTTAATCTTTACCTGAAGACAGAATCTCCATGTAAGGTTAAACTTGGAGGTTTGAGAATAATCCAAACCTTTTTCTCAAAGTCATAATAAAGTATCCCCAAATTGACACTGATCTCAGAGCCTAGTCTTGAAACTTTTATTTATTGTAAAAAAAAAAAAAAAAGACTATTTTGCTTTATGATAACAAACTCTTTTATGCTCAGTAATCTCTGATTGTAAGACACTTAGAAATTAGTAAGATAATGAATATATAATTGGCACGGTCACTATGGCTAGGTGAATGAGAGTAGATGTTTTTGACATTCCTCTATAGTACATTTATTCAAAATATGATAAATGCCAAATTTAACATATAATTTAGAGGCTTAAAAAATGATAAGATAGTATAATATAAAAATTATGGACATGGAGCCAGTGGGCTTGCTTTTGAGTCCCAGCTCCACGTTTACGAGTTATATTACCTTGGGCAAGTTATTTAACCTCTCTGGGCCTAAGTTTCCTCAACTGTAAAATGAAAATAATAGTAGAAATTGCCACATAGAGTGGTTTTAAGGATTAAAAGAGTTAACACACAAAAAAGGCTTTGAGGACTGTCAAGATGTCCTGAGTACTAAGTAATCACTAGCTGCTATTATTAATTCTACTATAGTAGTAATAGAAGGAAAGCTATTTCTCTTCTTATGAGAAATTTATAAATTAGAGACCTGTATAATTATCTCAGTATTAAACTGCTGTATCTATTCTTAGAGAACTCATATGAGAGTGTCACTTTTTTTATAAGAAAGATAATTTCTAGAGCCAGTATTAAAATCTTAAATTTCCTTCTAAGGCTTGAATTTTTCCCCATACTGAAACCCGCAAACCTCAAAAAACTGTTCATTTCCAACTACTACATGTCTGGATAGAAAAGGCTTCTTTCATTCTGCTTTAACTGCTCTTTATAGTAGCAGTGTTTGGGAAGTGTGAAGTGTTCTGATTATTTAACAAGAGAAATGAGCAGTGATAGAACTGTGTGGACAGATGGTGTGAGTCCCAGATTTTCTATCATGTTACTGTGACCTTAAAAGGCAGAGAAAAGAACAGGAGATGGCTGCGTAGTTTCTTTGGAAGATTCCCCCAGCCATATGCCATTTTTATTCTTTTCAGCACTATTTACTTGAGGGAAATGTAGTATTTTTAACACTACTATTCCTTGAGGGTAGGGGAGGAACCAAAACCTTTAAAGCTAGTCTAGGGATCTTTTTAATAGATTTTTATTTTTAATTTTTGAACAGGTTATAAATTACATAATAAAATAGTCAAAGGATATAGAGGATATGTATGAAAAGTAGACCTTTCCTCATCCTCTGCCCCTTGTTTTCTCATCTCTAGTTCTCCTTTCCAGAGACAACCATGTTTACTCGTTTCTTACGTATCTTTTCAGAAACAAACATGCTTGCATACATATAGTGTTAACACTTATCTTTCTCCCTTTATACAAATAGTAGTATATTTTACACTGTTCTTTATTTTGTTTTCCTCACATATCTACATATCTCAGAAAATGTTCCAAATCAGTATATGTAGAAGTACTGTCTTTATTCCATTGTATGGCAATGCCATAATTTATTCAACCAATTCCCAGTTGATAAATATTTAGGTTGTTTCCAATATTTCACTATGACTCTCAATTCTGCCTTGACTATCTCTGTCCAGATATCTTTGTGCACAGACGTGAAACTATCTGTAGGATAAAGTATTAGACTCAAATTTCTGGGACACAGGGAACATAGGCACATTTCAGTTTTGACAGATATTGCCAAATTGCCTTCGAAAGATGGTTCCGCAATTTATGCTCTCAGCAACATGGTTTGAGAATATGGATATATTTTTAAGATGTGCACCATCTATAAAGAGATTTGCCATCGTGCCTTACAATTAGTAACGAAGTGAATATACCAGGCACCAAATACAATTAACAACACATTACAGTTGCTATTAAAATTAGTGTAATGCACTTCCTTACTTTCTCTAAGGGTCTTTTTATCTTTATAGTACTCTATGTTTTAATTCATGCATAGTTGATTCTGAGAAAAGTTTATAGAATGCTTACCATTTTTTAAAAGGCTGCTGAGGAACTCAGGAAGAAAAAATATTTTCCTCTTTCTAAACTACTCTGCATGTCTACAGAATAATGTCTTTGGTCCTAAGATTTAATAATTATTAACAGTAATAATAAAGATATGGCTACCAGGGTATCTGCTAGATATCAGGCACTATAATAGGTAGTTTATGTATATAAACTTAGGGTAATCCTCATATTATCCCTGTGGTTAGGTATTCTTACCTCCAGTTAGATATGAGGAAACTAAAGCTCAAGGAAGCATGGTAACTTACTCAAGATCGTTGACCATTAATTGCAGAGCCAAAATTTATCCCCAGATCTGTTTGATTCTTAAGCCTCTAAAGACTTTCTTCTAAGAGTTAATAAGTTAAGTGAGTACATGTAATTCATTCATACATGTAATTCATTTAGAACACTACCTGCCACATTGTAAGTACTGTGTAAGTTTTAGCTACTGCTGCTACTGTCATTGCTGTATTATTGTTACTGTTACTGTTATTATTACTACTGTGCTACAGTGGCACAAAGCATAGCACTTTCAACACAGTAGTAATTTAAATTAGTTATTCTCTGGGCAAGCATTTTCTTCCCAAGTCTCATGATACTCATTCCATCTTTAGTTCTCAGTCTTTCTCTCCTTTACCTGAAGCCTTTACCTCCTTTACCTAAAATCCAAATTCATTCTAAAATATTGTCTGGATTTTTTATGTCTCCTTTTTTTTCTTCAGAGTCCAAAGCACCAGTAATAAAAAGTGATGAATATAATAACTGTGCCTCCAGGATATGAAGTTTTTTTCTTCAACTTTACAGTTCCTTCAGATGCTGCTCATGTTTCTTTAGGTCGTTTCTTTCCTTCCCATCTGAATCAGCTGATGTGTTTAGAGGGACCAGTTTCATGAAAGACAATTTTTCTGTGGATGGGGGTAGGGAGGATGGTTTTGGTATAATTTTAGCACATTACATTTATTGTGCACTTTATTTCTATTATTATTACATTGTCACTTGCCTCTCACCGATAGGGTTTTGATATGAGTCCACAAGCAATTGATTTATTATGGTCTCTGTGCAGTTAAACCTTTCTGCTAATGATAATCTGTATTTGCAGCTGCTCCCCAGCGCTAGCATCACTATCTCAACTCCACCTCAGATCATCAGGCATTAGATTCTCATAAGGAGTGCGCAACCTAGATCCCTCACATGTGCAGTTTACAGTAGGGTTCAAGCTCCTATGAGAATCTAATGCCCTTGCTGATCTGACAGGAGGCAGAGCTCAGGCAGTGACACGAGCTATGGGGAGCAGCTGTAAATATAGATGAAACTTCACTTGCTCACAACCGCTTACCTCCGGCTGTGTGGCCTGGTTCCTAACAGGCCACAGGCTGGTACTGGTCCAAGGCGCGGGGCTTGGGGACCACAGTGCTAGAGGGCTTAGGCACTGGAGTAACAGGAGAAAAAGAAATTAAGAGCTAAAAGAAGAGACAAAATTGGTAATGAAAATAAACTGTGTTGTTTTGCAGAAAATTCTTGTGAAAAAGTGGCTCTGCTGCTCCAGCTCTAGAGTTTAACACAAAACTTATTTTTAAAAAGGTCACGTTCAGTTGTAGTTGATGATGTCTCTATCTCACTGAGCCACGCTAACTAGTAATAATAAAAATAGCATTCTTCTAGGATGGTGGAAAAACTTCCTTTTCACTTAGCAGTTACGTTCATAGATTGTACTTAAACTGATTGTAATTAAACTGATGAAATTACTTTGTATCCAACCACTAACAGGTAGTTTTGTAGATTTTAAGGACATCTGTGAGGGAAAAAATGGTCTTACTCCAACTAATTCTTAATTCTAACTACTGTTTTATATAAAACTAAAATGAAGTAAAAGTAGTATGAAATAGAAAATAGGTGAAAGGATTTTTTATGATAATAACATTCCTTAAATTTATATTTTGGTTTAAGTTTGCCTTAGTCCAAATTTAAATCTGTTTACATTTTGGATCCCATTCCAGGGCCTTAAAGTACAAACTGCTTAGCTGAACTTAATCTCAGCTTTAAAAGCCAAGGTAACATTGCAGACCCATGGGGCATTTTAGTCTTAGTCGTTATTCACTGGTAGCCTGGACAGGTGCATGGCATGTGCTGTTCTGTTACTGCCCCCAACTCTTCCCCCACTTCCTCTCCACAATCCAATTTTACAATCAGTTTTCACATTTTATGGTTTGTTTATCTTTCCTCTTCTCCTAGGAAGCTGGGATTTTCTTTTGCTGAATGGACTGAAAAATAATTGGGGAAAAGAAAATCACAAAGAGTTTAGGTTTGGAAATATTGAGCTGTTTCTGTTTAGGTACTAAAATTAACACTGAGTTAAATTCTCTTTGAGTTATTCTCACATCATTTATTTTTTAAAATGTTTTTGTTTTGTTTGTAAATCCTTCATTGTTCAAAACATTGCTTTTATAAAAATTTGTAGTATTCTCTAATACCCTGTCTATCCTAGATCTATTATTTTTCTCTCTTTTAGCTCTTTGATAAGACTGTAGAGGTTAACATTTAAGAGAGAGATGTTTCCTGGCCTTTGTTACTAGGTAGACCGTGATTTCTGCCTCAATTCAACTTTAGAGTGTCAACTTGATAGAATGAGACAGGTGAACATTCTGCTGACCAGCATCTGATTAAGGGAGTGTGGAGGCTGATGATGGATGGAAATGTCTGATGACAAAATAAGCAGTTCCATGAATATGAGTGTGCAGAGTAAAATTGGGACCAGCAGATGGTGGGGCTAAGCTGTATTTTATTTCTTTCTCAGCTATGAGATTTGCTGTGGCTGCCTTTTCACAGAAGCCAGCGGGGATTGTCCATTAACTGTGTTTGGGTAGAAGGGACTTGTTGCTTTCTTCAGAATTTGTTCAGCCTCTCCTTTTCATTTGGTGGTAAAACATGAAATCCAAAAGCAGAATATATGATGACTGACCTTTCTTTGGAGAACATCCCAATTAAATCCCATTTCTACAATATGATTCCATTTTGAAATGAGGCTTTTCCCTGTTCTTTCTTTAATCCTCCGATATTTTAAACTCCTGTGATCTCCGCTGTTGCAAATCAAATCTCATTACTGAAAGTTCTTCCCATGTTGACAGGAGAAGAAGAAACATTTCTCAGAAAAAAACAATGCAGAACATGGGGCTATAATATAAACTTAAAATAAATTGAACAGACCTGCTAGTTTTAGCTTTTCCTTTGTAATATATAGAATCTAGTTTACTTTATCCAAAGTACCTTTAAGAAACATGTTTTGGTTTAATTTCTGAAACTTACCTACTAATTGACATAATTCTGTATTAGATATAGTTAAATTCATTATAACTAACATTCCTTGGGCTGGTTTAAATATATTTTTTAGGATTTGAGATGAAAGAAAGGCAGAAACTACAGGTAAGATCATGTAAGTTATGGAACCAAGGGAGAAGTCTAGAAATGCAACTTGGAGTCATGCTTACTGTATATCCTTGGAAAATCCAGATTGTAAAAGAAAAGAAGTATCATTTTTCTCCATCTTTTGACAACTTTTTGCTTTGACACCTCTTCTTCCAATACTTCCAACAGAAATCCCAAGGCTGACTTTGATATGCATAACTTGGGTATGTTTCTATCCCTGAACCAATCACTATAACTTACTGGCCAGGCGTGGGGTTTTTTTAGCCATCTCTGAGTTGAGGTCAGCCTCTCCTCAACCATATGGACTTGGAACAGGAAAGGAAAATTAAGTGCTGTTAACATTAGATGAGGAAAGGGATTATGGACAGTCAAACACAATAAAATGTCTACTCTATTCCCAAAGCTTTTTAGTGAGAGAGGGCTGTCCTTCAGTCAAGAATGCACTGGCAGCTGGGTTCTTTAGCTAGACCTTCCACGGTTGAAACCTAACCCCTCCTCACATTGCTTCCATTTTTCTGCAGATACCTGTTCCCCAAGTTTACACTGTGCTGGACTGAGTTTGTAGACATGAAGGTCCATGTGCCCTGTGAAACCATTGAATACATTGAAGCCAACTATGGTAAGACCTGGAAGATTCCTGTAAAGACATGGGACTGGAAGCGCTCTCCCCCCAATGTGCAGCCCAATGGAATCTGGCCTATTTCTGAGTGGGACGAGGTTATCCAGTTATACTAAGATACTAGGTTGAAATGGGAGAATTCCCCTCCTGAAAAAAAAGGTGGATAACTGTTTAAAAAGACACATCTATTTGTCAAACACCGGCAGGAGCCAAAGGAAAAAAAGGACAAGCTTGAAAACACGAGAGTCCTAACTCCCGAGCCATCTGATTTAATTCTCTCTTTCAATATTCTTTGAGGAATTTCCACGTGCCAAGTACAATGCTAGATTACAGTGGAGAAACAGAGATGAATGAGACAAATGCCTGACTCTTTTTCGCCTCCTTTTGGTAAACACCTCAGTTTTCCTTTGAGGGAAACATCCCCATCCTTTGAGGAGTTCAAGTAGAACATGATATGTTCTGTAAGGGTTATAAAAATGTTAAGTAGTATTTGGACTAGAAGGTGAGTTCACCAGGCAAAGCTAAGGAAGTGAAAAAGAGTAACCCATACCTGTTCTTTGCATTTAAGTTGGTACATTAGTGCTACTTTTAAGATTATAGAGTCTGAGTTAATATTCAAGTGATCAGAGTTTAGGTGGTATCAAGAATAGATGGTGGACTTGGGGCTGTAAAAAAAAAAAAAAAATAGATGGTAGCAGATTCATTTTGCAAGCAACCTGATGTGGAATTGATTTAGAGAACAGGGCATTATTCTATAAGGGAAGGTGAGAACTTACTTCTAGCCTTATCAAGATAAGTAAATTTCCATACACTTACTATTTTCATATTTGAAGTGAGAAGAAAGCTTATGTTTGTGTGATGCTTGAATTTCCAGCCGTTGTGAGAGTATTTTCAGTGACCTCTGATGGTACTTGTTGACAAATCATTCAAGTGAGACCATGCTACCACACATGGTTTTGAAAAAGTCTTGATTTCACAAAACAGATTTTACTTATTTTATTCTCAATCACTCTGTTAGGTAAAAATATGAGCTATTCATGGACATTTTATATTTTCTGAATTTATAATTCTTATACTCTTAATATTAACACTAAAATGTTAATAGAGATACCTCTAATTTTTCTAAATGTACTCTTTATTGTATTCATTCATCAATTACAGTTCTGTGTCTTTAATTTATGGCCTATGTACAATTTAAATGGCATGTAAACCTACCTGTTCCTTCTCTTCCAATAGTACATCAGGTCTCCAAAACGGAAGTTAAATGGTTAATTTCGCAACTATTCCCCACCCCAGATTATAGTGTTTGTAAGTTTGTATCTATCCATAATTGTTCAATCTGCTGAATATTAATGAAGTAAAAACTCAGACTTCTCTACTTTATCAAATACCACCCATTCTAGAACCCTCCAGTTTCTTTTTTCCCCTTCAACATATATCCCTGAATGGGCTGCGATGGCTCTGTCTGCCCCATGTCTTCACTCCTCACTTGAATGATATATTAAAAGTGAGAGGTAAAGAGAAATATAGACACAGTAAATGCTGCTACCTTTTTCTTGGTCTGGGAAAGGAAGCTGAGTCTTATGTTCTATCTGTGCTGCTTAGGACTACTTTCCGGACCAGCTTGGCAGATTTTCCTCTAAAATCAGAGAATAATAGGAGTTTCAAAAATGGAAACCAGAATGTCTGAAGGAATGGGCTGACAGTTTCCTGGAAAAAAGAGAAAATAACCTAAAACTACCCCATTCCAAATATTAAAAACACTAAAACTTTCTTTAATAAATGATAAACAACAGCCTTCCTCTCTTAGGATGCATTCTCAGTGCAAAATCATTGGGTCTTTTCTTAAATAATGTCAGCAGGCTTTCTAGGACCTATATAGATTATCAGTAAACTTGTCCCAAAATAGCAGGTCATCCTAATCAGCTTTCTCTTTGCTAGAAAATCAGTTCATAGAATACATTCCCAAATTCTAAATAGCTTTCCCTAATTTTATTTTTCGTGCTCAAAAACAATATAAAAGATAATAATAGTGTTCTTCAGTAAAATCCACCCCACTTGATGCAGACCATTTGCTTGTGTCAACATCTAGAAATGCATACGCTCCATATTTCTGCCCATTTCAAATTGGGACTCCCACTGTTTGCCAGTAGATCCTACCCACTCCTGTTCAGGTTATTTTTCTTTTATCTGTCCCTGGAATACAAAGTCTTGGAGTATCTGAAATTTAAGACATCTTGGCCCCACTGACAGACGGATTCTATATCCTTCCCTACGTAGACCACTGGCTGCTGAAATGCCTTTCTTATCTTCCTTCTGGTTTCACAGGCTTCAGCTCTTGGATTCCACCCTAACTTAGGGGAGTGAAAACTCTTCCCCAGAATGTGAAGGCCAGGCTTGCTTCTGATACTGATTCAGCCATACTTCATCTTGTGCTTTTTAACACTTGTGCTCTGCTGAGACCTAAGGTTAGGTGTCTCCTCCATCACTACCTTATCAAATCACTTTTCTTTCCTCACCTGAGGATTCTAACAGTCAGTCTCCTAATTGGACCACTTTCAGGTCCAGTTTTCCTGGCTTACCTGGAGAAGACTTCTTATATTAACTTTTTGGTAGTTAGACACCCATGGAAGTCTCCAGAGAGATCCTGAGAGGCAAGATCCCTGTCATTTGACAACCAGGTAGCCACTCAGTTCTCTAAACAAGGAGGACTTGTCCTTCTCTCCTCTGCGGCAGCTACTGACTTCCGGCCCCTGAAATAAAACCACAGTTCCCAAAATTGAGCATCCCTAAGAACAGCTGAGCAGTGGGAGAGCAGGTTCCCTTGACTCCCTAGCTACAAACCCTGAAATGTGACCATTAGGTGGTAAAATGTTTGCCAGAATTCCCCTAAAACAAACTAAAACTTAGATGAAAATCATCCTGCTTTTGAATCTTATAAGCTAGAAGAGGCCATAACCTCTGGAGTTCTCCCTCTTATTTTATAAGTTATTATTTTATAAGAGTTAATCCCTATAACCCTTATTTTATGAGTTATTGCTTTGTAAGCATCTTATTTTATAAGAGTTAACCCTCTTATTTTATAATTAAGTAAATAATGCAAAAAAGGAGTGATCTGAGCAAGAAATAGCTGAGACTATAACCCAAGAATGCCATGACTTCTAGTCCGTTGTCTGTTTTGCCATATGGCAAAGTATCTTTAACTCTGCTTGATATGCTTGACAGAGAAGTTATCCAGTGCCTCAGTGAGACTAAATTTTAAGTTATGTCTGCCATTCCCCAGTTGACATCTTTTCATTCCTTTTGAGAACCTGAGGTGACAAAGAGGCCAAGGAGAAGTGTTTCCTTCTTGTCCAAAATTCTTAGGCTGCCTTCATACCATTATCCGAAAATTGCCTTATCTCCAAAAAGTAAGCCAGTTCACATCTGGAGACATCAGCCTTTGATACCTGATTCTCTTAAGCTCGAGATGCCTCCCCACTGCTACCTTACCCTTCTATTTCCCAAGGGAACATCAGTACCAGTCTGTTAAATGCCTGTTTCTAAAGAGTCCCTCCCCTTCCTAAAGTAACTTTCATGAGATTCTTTCTGTCTCAAGCCCTTTTCTTCCTGAAGGATCTTTACCTGGTAGTTGGTCTATTTCACCAAAGAGAACAATAGTTAGATGTAATTGAAGCACTTTGCAGTTTTTAGGATTTTTTTTTTTTTTATCTGCTTGACAGGAAAGGAGACTGGAGTATCTAGTTTCAAGTATTTAAACTGCTTTTAATTATTTATATAGATACTTTCTTATAGATGCAAATAGTTAAGAATAGATTGCGCTCATTCCTTTTTAAATTTGTGACTCCAAACCATTGTGTATATTCTTATACAACTGTCAAATGGCATATAAGGGGCTAGGTGTGATGGCTCATGCCTGTAATCCTAGCACTCTGGGAGGCTGAGGCAGGAGGATCGCTTTAGGTTAGAGGTTCAAGACCAGCCTGAGCAAGAGCAAGACCCTGCCTCCACAAAAAATAGAAAAGTTAGCTGGGTGTGGTGGCGGGCACCTGTAGTTCCAGCTACTCAGGAGGCTGAAGCAGGGGGATCGCTTGAGCCTGGGAGTTTGAGGTTGCAGTGAGCTATGAACACGCCGTTGTACTCTAGCCAGAGTGACAGAGCAAGACTCTGTATCAAAAAAAAAATGGCATATATGATACGAAGGATGTTATATAGGCAGGGATTTATAGATTGGGCATCAGAGCTAAATCTGGAAAACACACTTGGAACAAGCTCTTACACTTTAGTCTAAAATCTCACCAAATACCACAAGTCTATGGCTAGAGATTTTTCTAAGCCTTCCGCTAGTTTCATATTCTGGAAAATGAATAAAACATTCTTTTATTCTGAATGTTATAAATCCCTAGGGGAAATCTCCCTTCAAAACCTAGTCAAGGAAGGCCGGGCGCGGTGGCTCACGCCTGTAATCCTAGCACTCTGGGAGGCCGAGGTGGGCGGATCTTCTGAGCTCAGGAGTTCGAGACCAGCCTGAGCAAGAGCGAGACCCCATCTCTACCAAAAAATAGAAAGAAATTAATTGGACAGCTAAAAATGTATCTAGAAAAAAAAAAAATTAGCCGGGCATGGTGGCTCATGCCTGTAGTCCCAGCTACTTGGGAGGCTGAGACAGTAGGATTGCCTGAGCCCAGGAGTTTGAGGTTGCTGTGAGCTAGGCTGACACCACAGCACTCGCCCCAGGCAAAAGAGTGAGACTCTGTCTCAAAAAAAAAAAAAAAAAGAAAGAAATAATTTAAAGACAGTTAAGTTTTAAATTGTATGCAGGGAGATAACACCTTTTATTTTAATACTCCAGACTAGGCAAAAACCTTGATTTGACCTGTTTTAACTTAAGATTAACTTTACTTTAACTAATTTGAACTTGGTTTGACCTGAATTTTTAGAAGTAAATTTACATTTAGACTTAGCCACTAGATAGCTAATTGAATTAGTATAGTCCAGTGTGGTCATCTACGTCATGTAATAGGTGGTTTTCTAAGATATTTAAAATCAACATAGAATTTTCCGGATGGGTCAAGGATAACAAACCAGGGAGTCTTTAATCTGAACAGCAGTTGTCTGCTCTAGCTCTTGGCCTACTAGAAATTGGGATTAGATTTTCATTTTTTCTGATGCTCTTGATAGAGGATATGGTTCCAGTCTAGGAGATGGGTAAAGAGACCTGGCTATACAGAGCAGAGGTAAGTTAGGCAGCTTCACAGGTCTGTATGTAGTAATTGCTAAATGCACTGGCGTCTTTTTATTTGGTTCCTAGGGTAAGTGACTGTATAATTTAATGTTCAAAGTGAGACACTTAGGAGAGTGAAAGAGAATACTATTAATAATAATCATGCTGGGGCAGCAGGCATAAACCAGAGCATATGGTCATTCCTTCCCAAGTCGCATAGACTTTGAGGGTTAGGATCAGAGGCAATAAAAGTCAAATTGTCTGCTTGGTTGACTTGACATTCCCATTCTGTTCCTACTTGCTTTTTGTCCTATAGGACATGTTTTGGGGACCAAAAAATGTGGACAGATGATGGAACCAGTATTCCTCCTATGCAGTGTAGTCCAGATGTATGAAGTACCCTGTTAGTACATGTTAAATATGAGTTTCACAGACATGGTGTATTTATATTTTAAATATAATCTTTTTTCTCACTTCTAGGAATTTTGAAGAAGTATAACATGTTATTGGCATTTTTTTCTTAAGGATGTGGAATTGTTCATAGAAAATGTTAATCTCAACCCAGTTTCCCACTATTACAATGTAAACCTTCGTTTTCCTGTCTTATTGGCATATATGTAAAAAATTTTAGCTAGTTTTAGTCCAAGTAGGAATTATAAGAATTTCTTTGGACTCTTTAAGTTTTGTTTTTTTTTTTTTGAGAGGTAGTCTCACTCTTTTGCCCAGGCTAGAGTGAGTGCTGTGGCATCAGCCTAGCTCACAGCAACTTCAAACTCCTGGGCTCAAGCAATCCTTCTGCCTCAGCCTCCGGAGTAGCTGGGACTACAGGCATGCGCCACCATGCCCGGCTAATTTTTTGTATGTATTTTTAGTTGTCCGATTAATTTCTTTCTATTTTTAGTAGAAACGAGGTCTCACTCTTGCTCAGGCTGATTTCGAACTCCTGAGCTCAAACAATCCGCCCGCCTCGGCCTCCCAGAGTGCTAGGATTACAGGCGTGAGCCACCGCGCCCGGCCTTAAGTTTTTTATTTTTGGCTTTTTTTTCCTTTTTCATGTTGGACTGAAATCTGCCACCTGTGACTTCCTTCTATTGGTTCTAGTTCTGTTCTCTGGAGCAGCATGGAGTTAAGTGTCTTCTATTAGAAGGCAGCTGTCACCTTTTCTAGACTGAATTCCCCTAGGTCCTCCTCTTTTTATATGAAATGAAATCCATTATCTATAAGCGTTACTTTGATTTTTTTTTTGGACACAGCCTAGTTTATCAGTTTTTTCTATAACACAGTTAAAATATGATGGCCCCAAATTTTAATTCTGTACCATGTATCTATGGTACCAAGCACACCAGTACGGAATACCCTGTGCTGTAACCTGCGAATCAGATACTCTAGTTTATTAGTGCAGTTTTGGCTTATGTCAGGTTTTTTTTTTATTTCTTAGCTATTCTTAACTGTTGGCTCATATTAAAACTTGTGGTCAGCTAAAACCTGCCAGCTAAATAACTGTTGGGGCTTTCCTTTTTTAGAAAGTGTTTCTGCCTTGGAAATGTAGCTTTAGCAAATGGAATTGAGTGTATTACTCAGAGAACCTAGAACAAGAAATACATTTTCATATGCTAACTTCTGTAGGCCTTTGGTTTTATGTGACATAGGCTCTCAACTTAAACACATTAAGAACTTTATTTGGAAATTTATTTGATTACTGAAAATATGTTGCCTCTTTAAGGTTTAAATGGTTATAATTGCAAAGTGTCCAACTTAGGTCTCCTTTTATAACATGTGCTATTTTTAAGAGAAAAGTAAATTTATGTAATGAAATGCTGACTCTAAGCTAGAAAATTTACCTAAAATAATAGATATTTCATTGTAGGTTTTGTACCCTAGAGCAAGACTTCTCAACCTCAGCACTATTGACATACGTATTTTAGATAATTCTTTGTTGGGGAGGTGTCCTATGCATTGTAGAGTGTGTGACAGCATCTCTGGCCTCTATCCAGTAGATACCAATAACACACATTACCACCACCTTCTCTGCAGTTTGATTATCAAAAATACCTCCCGACGTTTTGGCCATATGTCCCCTGGGGGCAAAATCTCCCCTAGTTAGAACCATTGTCCTAGACCAACAGAAGTACTTCTTTCTTAATCAACTAGTCAATAGTTTCTACCTTAAATGTTTTCTGTAATTGGGGTTAGAATATAATATTTTTCTTATCATGATTTCTTTGTAGAGATTTTTTAAACTATAGAACATAATAAAGAACTTTTTTATATGCATGTGACAAATACTTTTTAAAATTCCTTATATCAATTTTTCTTTTCCTCCTAATACTGTTTCTTATCCTAGTTTGTTATCCCTGCTTTCAGTATGATGTATGACCTGAAACAATATGTGTGACTATATAACAAGATTAAGGAATAAAAATTATATTAATAGAACAGTAGCAGATATAGTATTGAGAAGGAGGTTTATTGAGTTCAAATACTTGGCCTTTTGTAGTTCATGATTATGTTACACATTAAAAAGCAAATGTGATTTTTATTTAGGTTGGTAAATGACTTTTTATTCAAGTTATTTATTCCTGGATTTTAAAATTGTGTTACATTTATTCTTCTACTCCACAATATAGCCAGCAGCCAGCTTCGGGTGTAGCCTATTCTCATCCAACTACAGTTGCTAGCTACACTGTCCATCAGGCTCCAGTAGCTGCTCACACAGTTACTGCTGCCTATGCACCAGCAGCCGCCACAGTTGCAGTTGCCAGGCCTGCTCCAGTAGCTGTTGCAGCTGCTGCAACAGCTGCTGCATATGGAGGCTACCCCACTGCACACACAGCAACTGACTAT
Organism: Avahi laniger; assembly: GCA_963575035.1. NCBI lineage: Eukaryota > Metazoa > Chordata > Mammalia > Primates > Indriidae > Avahi > Avahi laniger. Next base: position 31,161 of record CAUYSK010033789.1, on the reverse strand, counting down.
GGTTATACCCAGAGGCAACAAGAGGCACCACCACCACCACCTCCAGCTACTACACAAAACTACCAGGTAAGAAAACTACTAGTTTCAATAGCCTTAACATGCAGGCTTTAGTGGCCTCATTGTATAATATAATGCTCAAGCTAGTGCTTTTCAAACTTGGGTCTTCCAAAATATACATCTAATGGTGGAAAAAAGTGAATAGGTATTCACAGGTAGTTTGGGGACATAGTCCAACCACTAAGTTTCCTTGTAGTGAGCTTTATATTAATAATTCTCCCCTGTCTACTTCACTGTATTATATATACCTATGTTAGCTTTAATTTTTAGAAGGTTTTACATTAATTACTGGTTAAATAATTTAATTTGACCTCAATTTCATAAAAAAAAAAAATTAGGATAGAGAAAAACTGTCCTTTGTTTGTACTATGGCGTTATTCATTTGAAACACAGGTATATCTTCTATTTTGAGAATTGTGGGCCTAAGCTATAGAGCAAACATAATTATATATTTTCTTGAAACTTATCCGAGGTAGAAATTCTGTTGTGTGTACATATATCCTGTCAAGATGTTCTTTTTTAGTATAAAGTATAACAAAAATGGATCATGCTTTTATTCATCCAGTTGCCTCCTGTTTAGTCTTATGGGACTTATAAATTCCCTTTACAGTATTGTTTTAAAACAGTACTAGTTTACTACTTGTTTAAATAAATTTGGTCTTAATTTCTTCAATCCATTTCTTGTTTGTTTGCTTTTAGGATCTGTATTTTAAACTTTGATCCTTCTGAGCTTTCCCCGGTTTTTCTATATTCTTTCTAAAGCATAGAAATTTACTTTGTGAAGAAAGAAATTGAAGTATAGATCAACAGTATTAGTATTTTATGTTAATTTTTGGCAAATTACTAAACTTAGAATTCCTTTTCATGTATATGATTATGTTTCATTATGTCCAGAGACAGAATATGATAAATTTTGTTGTTTTTAATAAGATCTGTGAAACCCATCATTTTTCATGCCCTGTCTGCTTCTTCAGCCTTTCCACCTACATACCTTCCACCCCTCCTTACTTTATGGAGTGCCAGAATTTATCCAGCTTACCTTGATCTTTCTTGAAAAAAAGAAACAATGAAAAGGCTGGTGTAATCACAAAGCTTAGTAACACCCAGGTGTTCTTTTTCTGATACTGTGGGATCCATCTTTAAGGCAAAACTGCCATGAATTTTTAATAAAATTAATTTTTACATAAGTATTTTAAATGTTTCAGTGATTGCTCTGATTATAAAAGTTAAACATGTTGCTAGAATGCTTTTGCTCTTATTCGATGAAGTCCAAAATGAATCCTCTTTGTATTGAATTTGATTCTTTATGTTTAGGTCTGACATAAAACTGCATATTTAGTTTCTTGTTTTCCTTTTTTTTATATAGTAAGGATATTTTTTTTCCTGCCACTTGTCTCATAGCAAGATTTTCTCTGATTCCTTTTCTTTAGGACTCATATTCATATGTAAGATCCACAGCTCCTGCTGTAGCTTATGATAGTAAGCAGTACTACCAACAACCAACAGCAACTGCTGCTGCTGTAGCTGCTGCTGCTCAGCCTCAGCCTTCTGTTGCTGAAACCTACTACCAGACAGGTGGGTTTTATGAATACATGTAATTTCTTTATAAACTATTGAAGTATATGATTTGGGATATTTTTTAATGAAGGTAAGCTTTTGAGTCCATCTAAACTCATTATGTTATGTCACCTTGAGAGTCACGTTCTAACCATGTCCTTTTCTTCCTCTACTAGAATGCCTTTGAGTCACAAAGAGAAGGCCATGGCAGCAATTCATAATCATGCCCTTATCTCCTAGAAATGTACTCCATTTGTGGACTTACAGCCTACGGTTCTCTCCCTGCTGAAATAAGCTTTACAAAACAAGCTGTGAGAATAGCTTCTGACCACATTCTTATCTTTGCCAGAAATGCCCAGAACATATTGTGTTGCCAGCTGCCTTTGTAACTGGTAGAAACTCTTTAATGCGCCCATATTTTTAATTCGTCTTTCTCTGATCTGTGACAACAGTTGGTTTCTGTTATAAGCCACCTATGATGTTAAATACAGTATTTAGAATGGTTCAAATGCAGGAAGTGTTTTGTTGCAAAAATGCCTGCATATTTGTAGACTTTAAAAGATGGATTTTGGCTGGGTGTGATGGCTCATGCCTGAAATTGCAGCAATTTGAGAGGCCAACACAGGAGGATTGCTTGACGCCAGGAGTTTGATACCAGCCTGGGCAACATAGCGAGACCCCCATCTCTACAAAAAAATTTAAAAATTAGCTGGGCACAGTGGTGTGTACCTATAGAACCAGCCATTCGGGAGGCTGAGGCAAGAGGATTTTGATTGAGCCCAGCGGCTAGAGGCTGCAGTGAGCTGTGATCATGCCACTGCACTCTGGCCTAGGAGACAGAGTGAGACATTGTCTCTTTATTGAAAAAGAAGAAAAGATTTTTATGTGTGTATAGAAATTTAATTGAGAGCTTTTAAAACAAACCTCTCTGCATTTTTAAAAATGGCAACTCATTTAATTATTTTTGAAAGACCTAAGAGTTTGGATTAGGAGAGAATAGAATTGGCTTGTAGTACTGGCTTTACCACTAATGTGGGCAAGTAATTTTTACCTCTCTTCATCTCTGTTCTCTTATCTGTCAGTGAAGTTACTGACCCAGATCCTTCTAGTTGTAAGATTTTATGAGTCCCTTAAAAGTGGTTTTAAAATATTTTGAATTATAATGACTAACTTTTCTTATGATCTCATCTCTGTTGATTCATGTGTATTAATAATCTATACGGAACTTCCTGGTTAATTACTAAGCTTCATAGGTTATGCTTAAGAGTGCTGAATTATATAAGTCAGAAGATCTTGTTTTAGCCTAAGTTCTGATATTGACTATGTGACTTTTGTAAGTCATTTAGTTCTTGAATATTAGTCTCCTCTATAAAATACTCATCTGTGTGCTATATGACTCAAATTTCATAAGCAGATACAGGTAAAAGCTCAAAGTTATCTGAGCATAAAATGAATTTGGCCTCCTGTCATTTGGGCTTTTCTCAGAAATAACATTTGTGTATTTCAGTGATCATTATAAGTGATTAATTATTAATTTAATTGATTAATTTAGTGATTGATAGTAAGGTTCATAAGATTCTTTGAAAGTACATTGTTTTGAATATGGTCAAAGGAAGTAGAAAGTTTAGCAGAGACGTTAATGGTAGCCAATTAAAAATAATTGTACATAAGCTGTTGACATTTGAAAAATTAAGTGAGTAGCACCTTGTGAGTTAGGATTAGATTGACATTTACTATGGATAAATGCAATGAATGATATATGAACAGGTTCCATGTAATTAAACATTGTCGAAGTTTCTACTTTATACTTTGATCCTCTTTCCATTTTGTTTCCAGCATTGAACCTAACTCACAAGTCGACTGACTAACCTAAACACACACACACCCCTTTTCAAAAAAAGACCTTTATTTCTACCAGTTGTAAATAGTATTACTATTTCACTTAGTTGTAAATTTTGCCAAAATAATCATTTTGGAAATACATACAAAGCATTTAGGAAAAGAAGGTAAATTAGTTTACGTACTTTATTTATGTTGGTAATTCTTTTGCCAAGAAGAAATTGCTGGCATAAAATTTATAGTTAATGATGTTTAGACCTATTCTTTCTACTTTTTGGGATATTGGTACAGTAACTATAGTGGCTTACTCTTCTAATTTTCTGATGTGTCTTTCCCACTTTAGCCCCCAAAGCAGGTTATAGCCAAGGTGCAACTCAGTATACTCAAGCCCAGCAAACTCGACAAGTGACAGCCATAAAACCAGCCACACCAAGTCCAGCTACCACTACTTTCTCCATTTATCCTGTATCCTCCACCGTACAGCCAGTAGCAGCTGCAGCTACTGTGGTGCCATCTTATACTCAGAGTGCTACTTACAGTACCACAGCAGTTACTTATTCTGGTAAGGCTGATAAACTGTATTTAAATCAGTAAACAAATTAGAGACTTAGTAGAAACTATCTTGATTTTCTGCAGAATTATTTTACTCCCAATAATAGGAATTAAATTAATTGATAGGTGTTAATACAAATATATGTGCATAATATGACAAATGGACCACACTGTAAGTTGTATGCTTTTTAAAAAAAAAACAAAAAACAAAAAGAAACAGAAGATCTTAGAATATAAAATGCTCTTTGGGGATTTGAAAGCTAGTTATGAATCTTGGGTCTAGCATTGCAATTAGAGGAAATAACAACCAGTCTTCTATAGGATCATTTCCCTTCTGACTTTTTCTAAATGAATTTGAAAACTCAAAGTTAACACTCAGGGAGTACCACAAATTATTTATATTGTTTGGTTAGGCCCTCAAAGAGCTATTTCTTTATATTTATTATCAGGGATAAGTAATCATGAAAATACCGGGTATCTTTCTGTAAACATTCATAAGATGGTGGTTATGTAACATACCTTTTGGAAGGACAGAGTAGCTTTATTTTCCTTAAATAATTGACTATTTCCCCTAGAGAAGTATGATCATTAAAAGCTTACTATGTCTACTACCCTTACTCATTTTTAGCTGAAGTAGTTCACAGTATTATGGTGATGAAAATCACAAATTGATTTTTTGTAGACACATTGTTGTTTTGCATTTTATTTATTCATTAATACTCTGCCTTGTTCCATGGAAAATTTAAGATGACACGGGCAATTTCAGTTCTTAAACTTTTTTTTTCCCTGAGACACAGAGTCTCAGTCCGTTGCCCTGAGTAGAGTGCTGTGACATCATCAGAGCTCACAGCAACCTCAAACTCCTGGACTTGAGCAATCCTCCTGCCTCAGCCTCCCGAGTAGCTGGGACTACAGGCATGGGCCACCACACCCAGCTAATTTTTTCTATTTTTAATAGAGACAGAGTCTCGCTCTTGCTCAAGCTGGTCTTGAACTCCTGAACTCAAGCTATCCTCCTGCCTCGGCCTCCCAGAGTGCTAGGATTACAGGTGTGAGCCACTGTGCCCGGCCTTACCTCTTTTTTTTTAAAAGACAAGATCTTGCTATGTTGCCAGGCTGGAGTGCAGTGACTATTTACAGGCACAATCCCACTACTGATCACAGTTATTTTGACTTCCATTTTTGAACTGGGTTGGTTCACCCCTTTTTAGGCAACTTGGTGGTCCCCTGCTCCTGGAGATATCACCACATTGATGCCGAACTTAGTATAGACACCCAATCAGCATAGCACACCACAGCCCAAACTTCTGGGCTCTAGCATTCCTCCTGCCTCAGTCTCCCAAGTAAGCTGGGAGTATAGACATGTGCTACCGCACTCGGCCAGTTCTTACCTTTTAATACTTTATTGTAACTTGTGTATTAGAAGAAGCCTAGCTACTGAATGTTTTTAAAAACCAATTTTTATTATTTATTTTTCAGAGGATAAGCCCTGAATGACACTTTATTTCTCAGAGATTTCTTGTCTCCTGCTTTAGTGTGCTAGGGATACAATGATGAACGAGGCAGGTGTGGAGTGTTTGAGAACAGCAGTTTGTTGTGGCTGGAATACAGGATATGTGGGGTAAATATCAGGAGATGAGACTAGAAATGTCAGTGTCTAAAGCCTTATATGCTGTGCTGTGGTGTCTGTCTTTATCTTATGGGCAGAAAGGATGCCACAGAGGAGATCTTAAGAAGTGGAGCAGTGGAAGCAGATTTGTAAGTTAACTGTGACAACCACATGGAAATGAATTGGAGTGAGGAGACAATATTGAGAACTCTGGCTGGACTGATGAATGATGAGGACCTGATCAAAGGGAGTTAGGGTAGAAAGGCATTTTATAATCTATTAAAGACATAGTCGAGGATATTCCCTATATAGGAAAGAAATCTTTTGTTAAGATATCAAGAAACTATTAAATTTGTTAGAATTTCTAGATCTGTCATTTCAAATTTTTTCTGGCCTTCTCTATCTGGTTTACTAGCTATAATTTTAAATTGTAACCATGAAATCTGATTTTCATTGCACTAATTTTTTTTAAACATCTACATTAGCTTCAGCAAAATAGAAAGTACCAGAGTAGCCTTTCCTATTCATTGTTTTTCTCTTACTTGGACTTCCTCTCTCTTCTTTCTCTTTCTTGCGCATACTCTTTCTCTGTCTTGTTGCTTACACAGTATGAAGATAATTTTTGTTTATTGCTTTATTATATGACTAATATATCATTATTTTAGAATTAGAAACTACAGATAAAAAAAACGTTAAACCACTGGACGTCTACCCCTGTACACTAATTGTCGTTAACATTTTAGTGCATGTCTCTCTCTGTATACTTCCATGTAATATACATATATAAACGTCATGGTTTCTTTATAAAAATGAATTTATCTTTTACCTGTGATTCTGTAAACTACTTTCTTATCACTGCGAATGTTCTTCTCATGTCACTAAGTATAGAAATATATTATTCCTTTGATTAATGTTTTTCCCCAACTTTTTCTCTCTCCTTTCACTTAAAACCTGTTTTCAAGTGGTTCAACAATATGTTTTATAAGTTGTAGATGCCATAGTACTTTGCCCTGAATTCTTCAGAATGTATTTCCCAAGAATAAGAACATTCTTTTATATAGCCACAATGCCATTATTATGAAAAAGGAATTGAACATGGAAACTATGTAATATATAAATTTTCCCATTTGTCCAAAAATGTCTTTTATGGCTGAGCTTTATAAGTGTTTGATATGTATGTGTTTATGCTTGTGCTTTATTTCAAATTTCTGGTCCAGTCAAGGATTGTGGATTGTATTTGGTTGTCATAGCTTGTTAGTTTTCTTTAATCTAGAAAAAACCCCTATTTTTATTTTGTCTCTCATGAAATTGACATTTTTGAAGAGTTCATGCCAGTTGTCTTATAGAATATGCCACAATCTAGATTTACCTGATGATTTATGTTTAGATTCAGGCAGGTTTTTAGGCAAGAGTAGTTTTCCATTTCATTACAAAATAATATCAGCTTATTCCTTATTAATGATGCCTTCACTGGTTAAAGTGGTATCTACCTGATCTTTTCATTATAAAAATACCTTTTCCATTTGTAATTAACAGGTAATCTGTGGGCCTGTTGCCCAGTGACCTCTCACCCTATGGTGTTAGATTCCTTGGAAATCTCTAACTGAATCAGTTTCTACAATGGCAGTTGCAAAATCCTTTCACCTTGATTCTTAGGCATTCTTCTCAAAGAAGAGTGCCTTCTTCCCACTTCTTTTTTTGATATTGCTATGGACCCATTCTATTTTATTCAGTGTACACTTGTCCCCTGTATTCATGTGGGACTGGTTCCCACACGAATCCTCAGGTGCTTGAGTCCCTTATATAAGTGGTGGCCTAGTATTTGCATATAACTTTACATCATCTCTAGATTACTAATAATACCTAACACAATGTAAATGCTATGTAAATAGTTGTTATGCTGTGTAGAGGGGTTTTTTTTGTATTATTTTTTATCATTGTATTTTTTACTGTTTTTTCCCCCCTGAGTATTTTCAATCTGCAGTTGGTTGAATCCGTGGATGCAGAACCCATGGATATGGAGGGCCAACTGTAGTATAATCCATTACTCTCATTTCTCTCTTTAAGGCTGTCATTGTTCCAATTTGGCCAATGGGATCCTTTTCATATCGGCTCCTGAGTCTTTTTGACATGTCCTCATTAGTTTTTGAACACTTCATTCTTTTTTGGCACTGTAAGTTGTTATAGATGTATGTTGAGCTTTCCCTGCCCTGGACTCACAGTCAGCCATTTCACAAAGGAGCCTTGGTTTCTTATAAATGCCAGTATTTAGAAACCATTTTAATGGCTACATCATCTTTTACTGTATGGATGTACTGTATCTTTAAAGCGTGTATTTGGAGACATTTAATTTTATATTAGAGAAAAACTGGAAACAGCACAGTGTAGAAGAATCCTTATATGTAAAGATTTGTTCATTTTCTCACTTGTTTCCCTAGAATAAATTCCTAGACGTGGAACTGTTATGGCCAAGAATAGGTACTTTTTAAAGATTACGTGATCACAGTGTAAAACTGCCATCCAGAGAAATCATTGTTAAGGCTTCTGAGTTCTATCTGCAATATTTGGCAGCTATAATTTAGGTCAGCTATTCTTTTTATCTGATTAAAATGAGGAGTTCTGGAATATTGCTGCTTACTAAATAGTGACTTGTAGCATGATGGATTTACTATTGAAATGTTTTTGTTTATGATATACATTTAAAAATTATATTTCAGCAGTTCTAATAATACAGCTTATTAGTTGATAAGCATTTTTAATCAAGGTATTTTTTAAGTGAAACTTTTAATTTCCAAAAATTGAGCTTTTACTTATAGACACAGCCTTATATTTGTTTTCCCACAATGCTTTTATAAGAAATGTACATTTGTTAGTGATCATAGGAGAATTTAAGGTGTTCTTTAAAAGAGGTCCAGAATCTTTAGCCCACCTTTTAGTTCATGCTTTGATTTTTTTTTTTTAAACTAAGGAATAAACTATAATTAAACTTGCCTTTTATTAGTTTTGGACTACCTCTGTGCAAATGGAGATTATTTTATAAATATTAAGCTTAACCTGGTGATTTTTGAGCATGAATTAGTTCAGTGTTTAAAGGATCTCACAATCTCTAAGCCTCAGTTTTCTGATCTGTAAAGTAAGGATAGTAAGATTTTCTCATCTGCCTTATAGATCTGTTCTAAAAACTACACTGCGCCTGGCATATTGTTTCCCATATTGTGAACTCTTGATTTAAAAAAACTAGACCTAGTCATCCAGCACTGTTGGCCTCTGTTGCCCTTATTCTACCTTTTTTTTTCTTGATACATAATTAATAAAGTTATATTTAAGTGGCATTTTTACAGTTTTCCATACAAAAGAACTAAAATAGACATTTGGAAAATGTCTATTGTAAAGATTTCATATAAAAATCATGGCCTAATCAGTATTAATCTAAAAACAGCTTTATTATTTTTAATTGGCATTTTTATGGTATTTTTTTAACAGTGAAATTTAAACTATATGTGTTTTTGCCTATAAACTTTGGAATCATTTTTCTGTGAGCTTAATTATGTTCCTTTATCACATTTTTAAGTAATTAAGGACATTTGTAGGACTGCCAGTAAAGAGTTATTGATCTATAGAGTTTTTCTTTTAACTAATCATATCCGCTTTCTGATTTTTATTTTAAATCTGATCATGTGCTTATCATTGAGATAAGTCTACCCACTTTCATTTCAGATGTTTTCTTATCTGTTACCCTACTTTCTCTCTTAAAACTTCATACAACCTGACATAAAAGTCTAGGAAGGCATTACCCAAAAGTTGTGAGACTCCTTCTCTCCTAGATATGTCTAGTTCCAGATTCCTGTGATTCTCATTTTCCATGTATCTTAGTTCTCACCCTTCCAATTCTTGTTCTCTTCCCCGTGTATATAGATTTATTAGAGTTAGTGGGTCGTAAGTCTTTTCAGTATAGCAGTCTCCATTTGAGAGACCATCTTTACTAAAAGCACCATTCCTTAAGTAGTTTTTCTGTACTATCCTGGCAAGTAAGAATCTCTCTCTTGAGCCTTATATCACTTTGTGCCCACCCATTACCACCTTAGAGAATAAAGAAATCTAAAGAAGTCTCTGAAATGTGGTGAATAAGAGAGTTTATCAGATTTCCAGAGATCTTAGCTTAGAAGTGGTAAGTTTTCCAGTTTTCAGATAGGCTTATGTATAAAATCAGCAACTTTGTCAAATTTAAAATATTTACAGATGTTAAAATCTATAAATCCCTGAACATAAACATTATGTATATATTATGTCATTAGCTAGCATAATGCACTTTCTCAGTGGAGACTCTGAACAATGGAAATATGTTGAATACGTATATTTAACCAGAAAACTCAGTGCTTTTTCATCTTTTGGAAGATGAGAACCAGTGTATTGGTCCTTAATTCCAAATTCTTTTAACTGTTGTCCTGTATTTTCATCTGGACTCCAGTTCCATATCACAAACTTCTACTAAGCTTTATTTACCTTGCCTACCCAAACTAGCTTCTGTCAGCTTCTTGCTTTTATCAGTTATACAACCCATCAGTTGATCAGTGGGGCTCAAAATCTTGTTGTCATCTTTGTATGTTTTCTTTTATCCTCTTAGCCATCAAACGTGTCAAGTCTTACTTTGATGAGTTTTTGTTTTTCTTATCTAGTATTCTACTTCCCGATTCTTCCTCAAATCCAGCGTGTCCCAAATTGTGTTCGAAGATTGTTGCACTTGGGAAATTATAAACAGATATTGTAACCACCTAAGTTTGTCACTCTTTCACATCCCTCCAGTTGAACTAGAAGTTTCTTCAAGACAGGGACCAAATCTTATACTTATGCCTCTATAACACCTGGCATGTGCTGAATAAATACTTATCGAGTGACTTATAGAAAAGGAAGATAAGACTTTTTTTCTGGGTTCTGTGAGGTATGCATTATTTATAAATATGCACATGTAAATTTACCATTATTGCAGGATTTATTGAGTTTAAATTTTTAACTAACATTTAACTTGTCCTTCTGTAATTATGTAACATAATTTTTGTTTGATTTTATTTGTAAGGTACGTCTTATTCAGGTTATGAAGCAGCAGTGTATTCAGCTGCATCTTCCTACTATCAACAGCAGCAGCAGCAACAGAAGCAGGCAGCAGCAGCAGCTGCTGCTGCTGCTGCAACAGCTGCCTGGACAGGGACCACCTTTACTAAAAAAGCACCATTCCAAAATAAACAACTGAAACCAAAACAGCCTCCCAAACCACCCCAGATTCACTATTGTGATGTTTGTAAGATCAGCTGTGCTGGACCACAGGTACTTATGTTGTATGTTAAACCATGAGTCTTCAGTGGTTATTTTTGATAGTTAAGTATGGTTGATATTCTAACTCTTATACCTACAAAGAGGTTTACATTTTCTTTCCTGTAAGCTTTCGGCTAATGTATATATATTTTGTTAAACACTGATTTTAAAATACTTAAATTGAGATAATGAGAATTGTATTCAGGAAAAAAACTGTAAAAATGATTATGGATATAAGTGATAAATGGGCAAATTGAGCTCTTTTCAGAAAGGAGACTTTGCTCTTTGAATAAAGCTTAAATTTAGTTAAAAAGTTTTATAATCAAATTATTTGGAATTTGGGAGTAAGATTGAATTTTTATTTCATTTCTTCTTTATCATCTGTAACTTACTTTGTAAAGCCTTTCTACAAAATTCTCCAGCTTAAGATAATTGGTTACTGCTAACCTCTAATTTTCAGGATTGTATTTCTAATGAGAATGACTTTTCTATATGTCTTACAGAATGTTACTTATTTCTGTAACCTCTTCCATGAGGGGAATAGGTACTTTGGGATCAAGAAAGGTGTAAGGAAGTGTCTTTTTCAAAAATATCAACTAATGAAGCATGCAGTACCTTTATTTCTTTTTGATGTTGTTTTGTTCCTGGTTGCTAAACATTAAAATGGATGAATTTGTTTATGAAAGTTAATGGGAAGCTAAACTCCCTTCCCAACCTTATTTGTCGTTACTCTAAGAGCGTCTAGTTTTTATATAAAAATTTGGTAAACAGCTTGGCAGATAAAAGACATGTTATTTGAAAAGAAAAGATCAGATTTTGACTCTCCTGTAGTTTCTTCAAGATATATCTGTCTCTCACCTCTGCCCCACTTCTGTACATTCTTTTTAATTTACTGGTTTAGTTCTATTTTTTACTACTGAATTTTTGGGGTATTTTTAATTACTAGCATTCCCTGAGTTACACCAAATTAGGGAACATAATTTATGTGGCTAAATACATAAAACTTTCTCTCCCCTTGTTATGAGTATGATAGGAAATGGTTTTATTGTGGATTGCATGGTTGGTGGGGACAGGTGAGGAATGTTTGCAGGGACACAGGGTAAACATGGAAGGGAACAATAATAATGGTCTTAGTATTTGAGGAGTGTTTCTTACTCTTTGTTGACTGTTCAGAGGGGATGATGTCATGAGTGCCAGACACTAACATAAGAGATTTATTGACTATGTGGGTGTCCATATGAAAGGACAGAACATAACACTAGGGTGACAGGTTAACAGCAGCATTTGGAATAAGTATATATGAGGCTGACCATTGATTTGAGGGTGCTGGATGGTTACGGAAGAATAGACCAAGGGTGCCTTAAGGGGTTAATGAGCCTTAGAGAAAAATAGCATTGAGATTGTGAGAGACTAGGTGTGGACATAAGGGGAAGTGTAAGTTGATTGATACTTAGGGAGCCAAGATCGAAGTTCTGTCTGTGCCACTGACCATGTGGCCTTGGGCATGTCAGAGACCTTAACTTCTTTGCACTTTTATTTTCTCACTTCTGTGAAAAGGACTTTTCCTAAATAGTTGAATCTCAAACTACTTCATAGAGCCACTTCAGATAATGAGAGGAGAATCAAATTGCTGGGCCGTAGGTCTTCTTTGTTTCAAAAACAGCAACTTTCCCTACTGGTCTGTAAGATTTCATTTGGAGAAAGGATTCTTATGTTTAAGAATTAGAAAATCATTGTTTTAAATAATCTCCAAAGTCTTACCCAGCTCTGAAATTCTATGATGAATATACAATTTTATGTTAATCATTGTCTCTCTTAAAGATAATTTTAATAATAAAATATGAAAGAGAAGCCATGTGGCCCCACTCAAAAAGCCAAAACAAAATTGCCCAGCTGTTCTTCTCTGATTTTAATTAATTACCTTCCTCAGTGATCTTCCTTCAGGGTGATTTTTAATATATAATTTTGCTATTTTCTTGGCTAATATTACCATAATTACTTTTTCCTTGCAAGTATATATAGTTTTGGCTCTTAGTACTTTAAATAAGCTTTTGTTCAGGGTGGCCTGGATTCTAATGTAGATTCTATGTCAAAATGCATTCTGAATTAGAAAAGTCCATTTTATAAATAAACGTACCTATTTATAAAGAATCTTGTTTTAGTATACAGTAACTTTTCTAATAGTGTAAGTACATTCCCCTGCCATCTAAATCCTGTAATTAAATAATTTGTGGAATGATAACTGTCTTACCATTCTCTGTCCAACAGTATACATAAGCCATAAAAGATACCAGTTCTTGAAACTGAAAGCGATTGCCTTATGCTAAATTGTGGCTGTGTATGAAAGTGCTTTTTAACTCACCTGTTACATAAATGTATTCTTGGTAAACAAGGTACAAAGAACCACAGATATATCACATATGTAGGAAATGCTACATGCCCTTTTTCAACTGCTTTTAGGGTTTGTTTTCATTTTTAAAAGAATATTAGAGATTGAGAATTGAATAATCTACGATGATGTAGAAAGAAAATTAGTGAAGCAAAGTTTGTCCTTTTTTTTTTTTGAAACAGACTTATAAAGAACATTTAGAAGGACAGAAACATAAAAAAAAAGAAGCTGCATTGAAAGCCTCACAAAATACCAGCAGCAGCAACAACTCTACTCGTGGGACTCAAAATCAGCTACGTTGTGAGCTCTGTGATGTGTCTTGTACAGGAGCAGATGCATATGCTGCCCACATTCGTGGTGCTAAGCATCAGAAAGTAGGTGTTTTTTTCCCACACGCCCTTATGTCTTAGTCTGTTTTATTTTACTTTTTCAACAGTGATTTAAGTAAAGGTGGCTTCAGATTTTGAAAACTGTGAGTGCATTATAAGCCACTAATAATACGTAAAGGTAACACTGATTAGTCATTGCTAGAAGAGTAAAGGACTGGAGACCTTTCTTTCCATTGCACTAAGCCATTTATCTCAGTAATTGGAAACTGTCATGTCATTATTTTCCTCCTTTCATCTTAATTATAGACTGTATGCATTTGGCCAAGTCGTTTCATCTTTCTCTGCCTTAGTTTCCTCACCTGGTAGTAGGTGGAATATGTACCTGTATCTGCTTCACAGAAATTTTCTTCAAAACAATGAGTTTTGTGTATAAAAACATGTAACAGAAAAAATACAACAAAAATACAGTTTAGAATTTTATTCCATAATGTTGTTCCAGACAGACTTCAAAATCTATGCTTCTGAGTTTCCTGACAAATGTGCTTTTGTTTTATAGGTGGTTAAATTACACACAAAACTTGGTAAACCTATTCCTTCAACAGAACCAAACGTTGTTAGCCAAGCTACATCTTCAACAGCCGTATCTGCTTCAAAACCAACTGCCTCTCCTTCAAGCATTGCAGCAAGCAATTGTACTGTGAATACTTCATCAATTGCAACTTCTTCAATAAAGGGTCTCACGACTACAGGAAACTCGTCTCTTAATAGCACATCTAACACTAAAGTATCAACAGTGCCTGCAAATATGGCTGCCAAGAAAACATCTACCCCCAAAATAAACTTTGTCGGCAAGTACTGTATGTTCTCTGTGTTCCTCCTAACTCTGTTAAAGTGGTGTTTCTCCTCTATTGCAGCACTAATCTTTCTGTTTATGCTCTTAGTCCCATCTTCTCCCTTTTCTCTGGGGCCTTACTCCTTCACACATCTGCCTGTTGTGTGGACTTTTTTTTTTTTAGTTTTTAGTCTGTCCTCTATTGGTTTCTTCCCTTCAGCCATAGAGATATACCTGTCTCTTCCCTGGTCATTAAAAAATACACACACAGAGACTGTTTCCCATTTCTGTAGTCTCAAGCTACAAGACTTAACCTACGTCTTTCTCTGCTTCTGTACTTCCTCCCCAATCCTCAGTCTCCTATGCTGTTTCCACTCTACCCTTTTCTGAAACTCTCTTCACTACTCACCAAAGATTTGATTGCCAAATCCAGTGGCCAGTTTTCAGTTTCATCCTATTGACTTCCCTAATATTTGACACAGTTGACTGCTGTGCCTTAAAGCTTAATATATATTTCTCTCTCGGTTAAATGTCCCTGTCCCTTTCTCAGTTGTCTTCATTGGTTCTGCTGCCTACATGTTCCTTAAATGGTAGCGTTACTGAAATTCTAACCCTGATATTCATCTTACTCTACTCCAATCTTCATGGATGGTCTCATTCGTTCCTATGTGTAAAATGACTTTAAAATCTTTTTAACAAGTTCAAAACTCCCACTGAGTTGGAGTGCCATGTTTTAGGTATGCTCCGGTCATCCTGTATACGTCTCTGTAGATGCCTTCCCATGTGTCCCTTTCTAACACATCAATTCATCACAAGAGTACCATGAAATAATCTCATAAAATTGCAGATTTCACAAATGGAAAACTTTACTAACATTATTTCTTCTTATTTATTGTCTCCTCCAGCTGTTTACCTAGTCTTTTTGTTTATATCTCTACAGCATTTCTACATAAAATATCTTTCCTTCTTTATTACTGTTGCCTTTTTAGGCCTACAAAGTCTCTTCCTTAGAGCTTTGTCTCTTATTGCAACCAGTCTCTTCAACACACTCTTCAAACTTAACTTCTATCAGTCATTTTATTAAAATACCTATAAAATTATCTAGTCTTCTCCTTAAAACTCTTCTGTGGTCTTCCCCTTGCAATAGGATAAAGTCTATATTCCATCATAAAGGCCCTTTGTAATCTGACCTCTTGCTACCTTTCCACCCTCATATCTTAACACTTTTTCCTAGGTAGTATTTCATCTCGAATTACTGACTCTTCCTTGAATTTATCATAGTCTTTTTAATACATTGGTGCAGTGCTTTTATTTACATGCCTTTTTCTGTTCAGATATCATTCTCTTCTTTCTTTCTGACTAGTTCATATTCATTCTTCTTTCAAATCCCAGTTCAAGTCACACCCTTTCTTAACTGGAAAGAGTATAGTGGCTCCATTCCTCTACATTTCTACAATATCCTGTTCATACTTATTACAGCATGTATCACATTATAATTATTTCTTTCTTCCCTTAAAGTGTGGGCACCTCAAAGGCAGCTACACTGTCTTATTCTTAATCTGTTACTAGAAATATTACTAGAACTTATGACAGTGTCAAGACCATTGTAGATACTTAAAAATGATTTTGAAAGAAATTAAAAGCAGAAAATTCACAATTAATATGGTACTCTCTTGGACAGTTATTTAAAGTAAGTTTAATAGATGATTAAAATGAAATCTATCATTTACAGTTCTACTTCAGTTTTTGAGGTTATTTATAATTCAGTTCAGAACAACAACAAAAATGTTTTGTATTATAAATAATTCTTGATGTAAGTTGATATCCGATGTTAGCAGATAGTAAGTTGAAGGAAATAAGCAGTGATAAAATCTAAACTGGTTCTCTTTCCTTCTTAGTGGAAAGAGAACTTTAGTGGAAAACTTTATTTGAATTACATTTTCAGAGAAAACTAATCATTGAACTTACCTTTTTTTTAAAGGAATAAATACTATTCATTTGTTTCGTGATTTGCCAAGGAACTAGGATACAAACATGAGTTAGGCTTAGTCTCTAACAGTTCAGATATTTGCTGTTCACTTTTAGTGTATGGGGAGTTATGGAGTCATGTCATTGGACGTTCAGAGATGGAGAAGGAAAAAATTCAGAAATGTCTTTCATGAATAGGATAAAAACAACTGGTTTATGTGGTTTTTCAAAAGTCTTATCTATTGTATGTCAAACAGTAGTTTGACTACTGGTAGAAAAGATAAGAACTTTATCTGAGGTTTTCATTGTATCAGGTTTATATAATTATGTAAAAATAAAATTACTGTAATATTTTTTACTTTTCTAGGTGGTAATAAGCTGCAGTCAACAGGAAATAAATCAGACGACTTAAAAGGAACTGAATGTGTTAAAAGCACTCCTGTCACTTCTGCCATCCAAATTCCAGAAGTAAAGCCAGATACGGTATCAGAACCAGTCACACCTGCGTCTCTTGCTGCTTTGCAGAGTGATGTGCAGCCAGTGGGCCATGATTATGTGGAGGAGGTAATCTGTTTGAAAATTTCCATTGCTGCGAAATTAGATAAAGGAAAAAGTGTCACTTTGTTGCAAGCATGCTTTACATGTAAAATTAAATTATACTTTAATTAGATTTAGGTTGCTTATGAAAGATGTCGAAGGAATCTTTGTTATATAAAAGATGCCCTTTAAGCTTGCCCAAGTGACATCACAATTTTTTTTATTAATTTTCATATATACATTTCCTTGTTAACAATGTCACTGCAGTGTAAAGTAACTTTCCATTTATTGGTGGACATTCCCATACTCTTCAATTATCATAAAACAAATGTTTAAAAATTGTGAGCAGCAAAAATGTTGATGGAGAGGGCCAATATTTCCCTTTTTGAACAGTCACTTAGTTTGCTGTGTAAAATTATAGTTGCCAGCTTAACAGAACCAGTTTATTTGATTTCTCTGGCTGATTATAAAACTATTCCTATTTTACAGGTAAACTCAGTAAAATGGAGGAGTGAGGGGACCTCAGAGGGGCTTGAGTAAATATTTTCTGTTAGCAGAAAGACCATACAGTGGTGTAACACTGTTTACTTTCACTTTATTATAGACCATGTGTAGGTTTTCTGAGCTTCAATGTCTACATCCATAAAATTGGGATTTTCCCCAACAAATTATGAAGATTAAATGAAACAAAGTACCTAGCACAGTGCATATATAGTAGGTTTGGGGTAAATATTTGATCTTGCATCCATTTTCCTATCAAGGAAAATTATGTATTATGTTGAGTTCTTCGTTTATAAGGTGGACAACTGGGTTATTTAATTTGCACGTAGTTCACAGACAACTCTGACTTGAAGTGTTATCTCATACAAGAGGAAGATTTGACTGTCTGAAAAAATATCCTTGGCCAAAACACCGTAAAGTCAGGTGATGCTGGTTAATTAATCCTAAACTTGAGAGAATTACATTCAGAGCCAGCATTAAAGCTTACACGCTTTGAGCTTAGTATCCATCATAGACTTCGTAGTAACATTTCAGTCTATTTGTTCTCCTGATTGTGCAGTTAGAAAAAATTCGTCTTGATTTTCCATAATGTTACATATATAAAATGTTAAGCTTTAAGAAGTTTGTATACCAAAATAATGCTGTTAGTCATCTTTATCTCCATCTCCAAGAACAATACTTGGCCAGTAGCAGGTATTCAGTAACTATTTATTAAAGAATTTAAAGCATCAAGCTGCATTTAAATCTAAATGTTTACATATAGGCAAAAATACTAAAATGGAAGATAATTACAAAAGCAAATATGTGCTAACACATCTTGCACACTACAGTTAAAAATTACAGAGCTCAGTGGCTCACACCTATAATCCCAGCTAGTCGGGAGGCTGAGGCAGGAGGATCGCTTGAGCCCTGGAGTTCAAGACCAACCTGGGCGATATAGCAAGACCTCATCTCTACAAAAAAAATTTTAATTAACTGACTGTGATGGCGTGTGCCTGTAGTCCCAGCTACTGGAGAGACTAAGCTGGGGCATCATTTGAGCCCAGGAGCTGGAGGATGCAATAAGCTATCATCCCACCATTGCACTCCAGCCTGGGCAACAGAGCAAGACCACACATCTTTAAAAAATTTGAAAAAAAGAAGAATCCAACTTTTAGTTTCTTTTGCAGTTTCTGAACTTTTTAAAAATTAGACACATTGCCACTTTTTTTCCCCTCAAATCAAATTCTAATTGTTGACAACTTTATCAAAAAATATGTGAAGGTTTATGAATGAAATCTTCAATGATTAAAACATTTCTGTTAAGATTCTTAAATTTGTTTTCTACACCAAGGTACGAAATGATGAAGGAAAAGTAATTCGCTTCCATTGTAAATTATGTGAGTGCAGCTTTAATGATCCCAATGCTAAGGAGATGCACTTAAAAGGGCGAAGACACAGACTTCAATATAAAGTGAGTATAATTTCAATTATTACTTTTTTTCTTTAACAATTTAGAACATTCTTTATGTAAAACAAAGCATCTAAACACAATTTACCCAGTCCATGAATTCCCATTCTGGGATTAGCATGTCATGTTGATAGACTCATTTAGATAGACTCAAATGTTTACATTTTATTTATCATTATTTATTATTGTTAAATTTAAGAACAACATGACCATGTTCTCATCAGTTTTAGTAACTGGCAAAATAAAACTGAAACATTGTTTGGATCAAGTAATCATGTAAAGATAATTGCTTCACATAGAGTATTTGAAAAAAGTATTGAGTCTCTACCTACCTGCTTTATTTTCGTAGATTTTCCACAAAAATGAATTTTGTGATGAGTTGATATGTTGGAAAATCCCTTCATTTATCTTACCTTAGAAATTCTTTATTGAATACACTTCAAGTATTAAGATAAATTCAAATATTCTATTTAAAGTTTTTAACTAGGCTGGACTAATGCCCTAGATGCATGTTTTTTCTTTTAAACACAGATGTGATGAAAATCAATAAAAAACAGTGTTAAAGAATAGTACTTATATATGAAAAGAAACTTTTTAACCATGACACAGACATTTAGAATCATCTGTTTATAAACAAGTACAATTGATCCTTGAACAATGAGTGTGGTTGTTACGGACACTGACCCACCACCACCATGCGACTCCCCAAAAACTAAACTACTAATAGCCTAGTGTAGACCGGAAGCCTTACCAATAACATAAACAGTCTTAGTACATATTTGGTATGTTATATGTATTAGGGACTGTATTCTTACAATAAAGTAAGCTAGAGAAAAAAATGTTACTAAGAAAATCATAAGGAAGACAAAATATATTTAGTATTTGTTAAGTGGAAGTAGATGATCATAAAGGACTTCATCCATATTATCTTAACAGTGAATAGGAGGAGGAAGAGGAGGGATTAGGGTAGCTGAAGCAGAAGAAAATGTGCGGCATATAAGTGGACCTGTGTAATTCAAACCCATATTGTTCTGGGTCAACTATAAAATAAGATTAAATACCTGTCAGTCTCCCTAAAGATTTCATATGACTTTCTATTGGTCAGTACTAAGTTACATACTTTTTACATACTAAGCATGTAATTTTAAACTTTATTAATTAAAAATTTGCTAATGTATTCTGAATCTTTAATTCAACTTAATTATACCAATTTTACTCTATAATAGAAAATTTGCAACTAAAAGCCTCTATGATGAAGGAATATGTGGAATTGTATGATTAAAAATACATGTAGATTGTTGGGGCTGCTATTTTTTTTTAAATGTCTTATTATATTAACAGAAAAAAGTAAATCCAGATTTGCAAGTAGAAGTAAAGCCTAGTATTCGAGCAAGAAAAATTCAAGAAGAGAAAATGAGGAAGCAAATGCAGAAGGAGGAGTACTGGCGAAGACGAGAGGAAGAGGAACGCTGGAGAATGGAAATGAGGTAATATCTTTAACTTTTAGTAACATGAAAATAAGTGGTTCAGCTTTTCTAAAAAACTTAGCTGTTCTGGGTGTGTGACTCCCATTCAGAGCCATCCAGATTTATTTAATGTACTTTCAATTTTCACTTTTCAGAAAGATCCTAGGTCTAGGAAACACATGCATTAAAATTAAGTTATTGGCTACTCTAGTATTTGACCGTGGCCTTGGTATTAGGAATTATGTGGTAAGTGGTATCTTATATATATTAAATATATGAAATAATAATATTATAAATAAGTGCCTAAGTTTAAAACAAGCAAAATGAAACTTACAGTTACCTATAATGTGTTGTTTTAAAAAAAGGACTTCCATTAAACTTTAGGGGGCTATAAGGAAGGAGAGTTGAGAAAACATCTTTCAGAGATTGATTTTTATGTATAAAAACATAAAATGTTAAGTTATGTTAAGATATAATTCATATCTTTAAATTGTGCAATTCACTGGTTTTCAATATATTCACAGTTTTGCAACAAACAACACAATCAATTTAGGATATTTTTATCACCCTAAAGGAAACTATGAACCCAATAACAGTCACTTCCTGTTTGCCCCTCTTACCCTGTACCTCTCCTCCCCAACCCTAGACAACCACTAGTCTACTTTCTGTCTCTCTAAATTTGCCTGTTCTAAAGATTTTGTATAAATAGAGTCATACAATATATGGTTTTTTGTGTCTGGCTTTCACTTAGCGTAATGTGGTTTCTTTCAGTTTAGCATAATGTTTTCATGGTTCATCCATGTTGTAGCATGTATTAGTATTTTGTTTTCTTCTTATGGCTGAATAATACTTTATGGATATACTACATTTTGTGTATTCATCAGTTGGTGGATATCTGAGTTGTTTCCATGTCTTGACTGTTACGAATACTATTGCTCTGATATTTTTGTGTAAGTTTTAAAATGATAATTTTTAAAAACAAAAAATCATCTCCACAAATAGAGTAGAGGCAAGTTCTCCTTGGGAAAGAGGACCATCCTTAAAATATAATTTTAAAAAATTATAGTTTTAAAATTTTTTATATTTTTTAAAAACTTATATTTTTATAATTTTTACAGTTAGGAACAGAAACATATTGTATACATATAACCTATTTTTTCATTTACATATCTTCAAATTTTTTAAAAAATTAATTAGGATTATTTTATCTTTTTATGGCAACATAATATTCTTTTGTACAGATGTAAAATTTTCTTTGTAACCAGTCCCTTACTGTTAGACATTTAGGTTGTTTCCATTTCACTGTTGGAATTATTAATGCATTGACCCTCCTTGAAGCTGTATTATTGCATATACAGTGATTAGTTGCTAATAATAAAGTCCTAGAAATGGAAATGTTTGATTGAAGGATACTCATGTCTCCGCCTGTGCTAGATAGTATAACCCCAGTGGTTCTCAAACTTTGTGGTCTCAGGATCCTCTATACTCGATTATCATTAAGGACTCCAAAGAGCTTTTGTTCATGTGGGTTATATTTGTCAAGATTTATTATATTATACATTAAAATAGAAATTTAAATAATTTTTAATTCATTTTAAAATGACATTTTTCAGTTTTTTGAAATACAGTTAAATGTATACTTATAATATCAGATTAAATATATTTAATATAATATAAAAAACTATAACCATATTTCTTTCCTAGAATAAGTGGAAAAGTTATGCTGCTTTGCATTTTTGCATATCTCTAATATCTGGCTTAAGAGAAGGCAGCAAGATTCTCATATTTGCTTTTGCATTCATGTGTTGTGATACCACATTTTGCCTCTGGATAATTCCACTGTACACTTATAAGAGAATGAGAATGGAAAAGGCAAATAAATTTCTTAGTATTGTGAAAATAATTTTGACCTCATGGATCCCATAAAGGGGTCTCAGGGGTCTTTGGACCACACTTTGAGAAACCTTGCTATAACTTAATAAAATTTCTACCAGTGAGATATGAAATGTGGTAGCCATTTTTGTTTCCATTTGAATTGTTTTCACAGTTGACTATTTATATTTTTGCTGTGGTAAATTGCTTATTCTTTCAGTTTTTACTTTCCTATTGATTGGTACAGACAGTTCTTATGTTGTATTAATAGTTATTAACCCTTTGTTATGTGTTACCTTCAAATAGTTTTTACTATTACGTATTAGTTTTTACGTATGTATTATATGTATCAGTTTTGTCCTTTATGATGTGTCTACCTTTGTGATACATTGGATAGAACTGAAAGGTCAAAGCATAAAAAAGAAATTATAATAGATTCTGAAAATGTTGACCAGTAAAGCAGAGGCTACCTATTAGCTGTCCACATTTCAAGTTCAGCTCCCAGGTGTTATATTTGGTATACACAGTATTTTATAATCTGAACCTACAACCCTGAGGTTTCACGAAAATCCTGATGACGCCTTAGCAATACAGCGTGTATAATAGCCTACTCTTATCCAAGGGAGATATGTTCCAAAACCCCCAGTGGATGCCTGGAATTGAGGGTAGTACTGAAGCCTGTGTATGCTGGTTTTTGATCTGTTAATAAAAATGGCTACAAACTAACTAACGGACAGGTAGAGCTAAACAGCGTTCAAATATGCTGGACAAAGGGATGAATTGAGTCCCAGGCGGGATGAAGCTGGACTGCTGTATCAAAAATGGGGAAATGTAGTTCAAGAGGTTCTCGCTAAGGAAAAAACAGGAGAGAGCACATTTCTTTGAGGACATGAGGAAAATTCCTACATGTGTTCTATGTTGACTTTGCGTCTTTACTCACGCATATTAGTCTGGCCCCTTCAGGTGGCATTTGGATTTGTAATCCCTACCTTAACCCGGGAAAGGTTGGAAGGATCTCTTGAGGTTTCTGGTGCCTGTTCTTTCGAAATACTTTGTCCTCAGGCTGTGAAATTTTCTTCTACTTTCTCTGTTCTCTCATGTTCTCTTTTTGCTTGCATTTATTTCCATTTACTTCTCAATGAAAGCAAATAAGGAAAATCAGGTATAGTTGGGAAGAAAAAAAGTTTTTGTTAGGCTTATTCACGTCAGGGATTTTTTTAATTACTTTTTATGTCATTATTGATGAAAATTCTTGGTTTGTGTTTCTCCTCATAAGTTTGTAATATTGTTCATTTATGTTTCAGACGTTATGAAGAGGACATGTACTGGAGGAGAATGGAAGAGGAACAACATCATTGGGATGATCGCCGCCGAATGCCCGATGGAGGCTATCCTCATGGTCCTCCAGGCCCACTGGGCCTTCTGGGAGTCCGACCGGGCATGCCTCCTCAGCCACAGGGACCTGCAGTGGGTGTCCTTGTTGTTGCTCTAAAGGGTGAAAATTTAAGACTGGTTTGACATTAGCAGAAAACAGTTTGAGGGGCTAATTTTAGGCTTAATTTTGTAATCTCGATTTAAGTTTTTCATCTGGTTTAGAATTTTCCCTCCATTTATTATAGGTTTTCAACTCCAGTGTCTTATGTATAAGAACTTCATAGAGTTTCTATGAATCTTTCTTATTTTCAGTATATGCCGAATGAAAGCAGAGCTTCTTTTGCCAACTATTCTTTCATATAAGAGACTGTTGCCTTTGTTTTCCTTACATTAGCAAGAACAACTGATTTTGAAAGTAACTGCTTTGTTTTCAAATTTATTTTTACCTTCCCATTACGAAGAATCTTTTTTCCTTCTTCAAATTCTGACCATCTAAAACCTACTTTTTCTTCTAAATCAAATGAAAGATAAAGGGTAGAGAAATAGTTCAAGATAAGCATGAAAGTTGATATGTTATGTGTGAAGACTATAGGAAAGAAAGATCTGCATCTTGAGAATTTGTGTTCTGTGGAAGCTGGGTGAAAGCGATGTTTCATATAAGTTGAGACTACTAAAAATAAGCTTTGTATTTTCTAGGGAGCAGTTGAAAGAAAATAGCAAACTTCTTTTCTTTAACCTACTCTCATGTCTTTGCACAGAGCCTTGGCAGTTACAAAACTTGAATTATTGAAAGCAAAGAAAGTTTCAGAATCACTGATTTTTTAAATTTAATAAAAAGCATTTTCATAGCGTTAGGTTATATGTGTATATAGTCTTGATGGTATAACTTTCCATAATTTACATTTTCATTTTTACTGAAATGGAAAAAAGGAAAAGACAGTTTTAAGTGGGTGTTTTGCATAATTTACTCTTATTGAAAAGATATGACAAATACATGTATAGTTGGAAAATAATAGTTTAGTTGTGCTCAGGAAACATTTTTTTTAAATGCACTACCTATGTTTTTGTCTCTAGCCCTTACGTCGTCCTGACTCATCTGATGACCGTTATGTAATGACAAAACATGCAACCATTTATCCAACTGAAGAGGAGTTACAGGCAGTTCAGAAAATTGTTTCTATCACTGAACGTGCTTTAAAACTTGTTTCAGACAGTTTGTCTGAACACGAGAAGAGTAAGAACAAAGATGGAGATGATAAGAAAGAGGGAGGTAAAGACAGGTGTGTTTTCAAACTTATTGACCTTGTGTATGTTTGGCTTTCCTTACATGGACTTCTTACATTTGAAATAAAGGTTGCAGAGTGATAACTTTGCGAGTCTACATATCTTAACTATGTCTTTGTTAGATATTTAATATATTCAGGTGCTTTTTGCTAAAATGAAAAATATGAAGTTCCACTGACATAAATAATCTCTAACCTTATGATTTTACTCATTTTATATAAATTTATATAAAATGATTTTGAGTTTGTTTCAGAGCAGCCTTTATTAGTTTTCCAGTTGACGTGGCCCGTTTTTGGGGGCCGAGGAATGAACATAGAGACAAAAAGACATATACACATGTAACGACGGTACATGACTATAGCCATTACAAAAAGACACAGACATATAAAGACGGTATAAGACTGTAGTAAAAGTTTTTGTTGTAGTTTTTTTTTATTTATAATATAGTCTGTTTGGTAACTGTCTTACTGTAATTTTTTTGTTTCCATATTGTCCTGACTTAACACATCCCTGTTTTTTGTTGTTTTGTTTCCGGC
Source organism: Avahi laniger (assembly GCA_963575035.1). NCBI lineage: Eukaryota > Metazoa > Chordata > Mammalia > Primates > Indriidae > Avahi > Avahi laniger. Next base: position 5,699 of record CAUYSK010033789.1, on the reverse strand, counting down.
GAGTAGATGTTTGTATTTAAATTTTTTAGCCCCTCCTGTTTGTAGGGTTAGGGTGCTCTGGACTTGTGTGTAATGCCACAGACATGTTTTTGAGAAAAATAGCAAGGAATCGTTCCCAGACAAATGTGTCCTCTACACCAGTTGCATTCAGCTGCTGTTTTTCTATCCTTATTTGTTTGTTGCATCTGTCCCACATTCAGTTTTTATTAATAATAACTATTTCTTTAAAGCACTGATCATAAAGTATGGATAAGTCCAAACTGTAGCAACATCTTCATAACAAGTTTACATTGTGAGCCATAACTTTTCATTTTCCTTTTACCATTTGTAATTTTTTTTTTTTTAAGAGATGGGTTTCACTTTGCTATCTTGGCTGGAGTGTAGTGGCACAATCACAGTTCACTGCAGCCTCTAGCTCCTCTGCTCAAGCCATCCTCCCTCCTCAGCCTCCTGAATGGCTGATACTACAGGCACGAGCCACTGCACTCAGCTTGGAAATATTTTTGTATTACATTAAACATGACTCTTATTATTCTAACTTGTGAAATAAGAAACAGAAGTGTTAAATGACCTTTGCTTTGCAGTTGTCCTTGTGAGAACTTGGCTCTTGATTTATCTTTTTTTATCCATATTGCTTATCTAGACTAAGTATAATTCAAAAAATACTGGATATTTTTCTACCATGGTTGATGAAAATTTTGATGGTTATTAAAAGGTTATTTCATTTACTATTTTGTGTTTAGATAATATGGTTCCTGTGGAGAAGAGAAATGTTATATTGTAATATAATTTGATTTCACTGCAGAGCTTTGAAAGGAGTTTTGCGAGTGGGAGTATTGGCAAAAGGATTACTTCTCCGAGGAGACAGAAATGTCAACCTTGTTTTGCTGTGCTCGGAGAAACCGTCAAAGACGTTATTAAGCCGTATTGCAGAAAACCTACCCAAACAGCTTGCTGTAAGTATTATAGAAATGTTAATTTTTACCCCTTGTCTGGTTCAAAAGTTTTTGGCAGGACTAACTGTGCTTCAGTTTAAACCTAAGCCAGCCTTTAAAATTTTGGCTTGACTTTCCATATTGAGTTTTTTGCTTCATTGTGCAAACTGGTGAAACTATTTTCTGTCTTTTTAGGTTTTATAGTACTTGTGTTTGGCATGCAGCCATCTTGCTAATTTATTTAAAAATGTAAAATTATAGCATATGCCCTCCTTTTCTTGTTCTTTTTCCAAGACTTGAATCATAAGGCAGTTATTCAGGAAAAAGTGATTTTTTAAAAAACAAATTCCATATATAACAAGCTTAAATGTTTTAAATTCATGAACCTCTTGCCTATTTAGTTGAATACATGTTTTTTAATAAAATACAGCAACTAAAATAGTCTTCCTAATTTTAATTTTCCCAGTTTTATTATGAATATTTTTAGTTTTCTACATGTTTATAATGCTAGACAGTACTTCTCTTGTTTCTGTCCTGCAGATCATGGCAGTGCACAATTTTAATAGAACATTCCCTTTGGGTCCTATAAAAATACACTTTTTTTTTTTTTAATCTTGAATTTTAGAAAATTTTACATGTTAGCTTGGCAAAATGAGATTTAAGGTAATGATTCCTTGACTGATTTAAGGTATAAAGCTTATTTCAAAACCTTGCAATTTAATTCTGCATTCTAAATTCACAAGGCTTGAGATTTCATTAGTAATGTATATTCTGCAGTAGTGAGGCAGAATAGTACCTGACCACAAGAGAACAACTGATAACAAAAGGGACAGTGAAGCACACTATTTAATTTAATCTCTGACAACTCTGGCACTTACTGTTGCTTATTTTCTATTACCGTTATTCCAGACATGAAGTTTCTTATTGTGGGTGAGTCTTTTTAATTATTAGGAGCCAGCAGAATTGGCATTGTGTGTCTGTTTCTTACCCCTCTACTAAGGCTGCTAGGGCAATGAAGGGGGAAAAGAAAAGGTTTGGGAACCTTGGAAGAATTGTGGAATTTGGAAGAAACATCTTGATTCTAATTGTGGTGCTTAGTAAAACTACAAAGCAGAAAGTAGATCCTAACTAAATAATTAACAATTAACCAGTTAAGCTAAAAGCAGAATATTCTTTCCAAATCCACTTGTATAAATTGGTAAGCAAGTGAAATAAAATTAATTCATAGTTAACATTCACATAATACTGTATTAAGTGCTTTATATAGTTGATTCATTTAATCCCCCAGTGACCCTGTAAATTAGATACAATTATTGTCTGTGTTTTACAGAAGCAGTTGCAGTGTAGTCAGATAATTTGCCCATCTTCATCTCACTAGTAAAGTAGTAGAGCTAGGATTTGAACCTAGGTACTACACTATGAACACTCCATGTAAATTCTGTAATGTCTTTGTTTATGTAAATGGGGACTTACTACATGTCTACAAAATTGCAGTGAATCCTGGTTTTTCTGGATATTGACTGGGACTTTCTGCTCCCTGATGAAACGTAGATCTGTCGATTTCACCGAGAATGTACAATGGGAAGGTTAAATTGAATTAGGTTTAGGTGTCGATTTTAGTTTCATTCATGTTCTGCAAATGTGATAAATATGGCACTGTTTCTTTTATCCAGAAATTCATCATCTAAGAAACAGCCATAATGAAACTGCTTTTTTCTGTTAATGCAACAGATCCAATTAATTTCTTATAATCTTCATTACACAGGTTATAAGCCCTGAGAAGTATGACATAAAATGTGCCGTATCTGAAGCGGCAATAATTTTGAATTCGTGTGTGGAACCCAAAATGCAAGTCACTATTACCCTGACGTCTCCAATTATTCGAGAAGAGAACATGAGGGAAGGAGGTTGGAAAGCCATTAAACATTCTACTTTTCTATTAACTATTTTTTTCATTTACCTACTCTGTAAGATGGCATTACGCCCTAGAAGGCAACATGCTGGCATTACATGTGAATTTGAGAGATTTGACTTATTTAGCAACCAGTTTTGCTTAAGATTGTTTCCCACAAAGTAAATGCTCTTTTTAGTGATGGATTTTTACATAAAACACTTGTAGTGTGATTGATTTTCTTGATTTTTTTTTTTTCTTCCTAACCTCAGATTTCTGGAAAAAAATACTTCAAAATTATTTTTACTGACATGGTTAATACATGAAAAAAATGTAAAATGTTGCTAGTAATTAGGGGCCACAATTTTAACTTCTATTAAGAAGCTTGCTCTTGTCTTGTCTTACAAAAAAGACAAGAGTGTTTAACGAAAAAAATTGGCTAAATAGTCATAACACCTATGTTTTTAAGAGGCATATATGTGTAATCATGGATTGGCTCATCCTGAGGTAAATATTTCTAGTTCTCTGAGGTTGCTCTTTGATTTGATGTGCTTTCATAAATGCAGAGCATTCTAATGCACGCAGATTTGGGCATTTGACCCTTATACTAGAGATATTGAAAAAATAGTGTAGATGTAGCTAGCGAGTTACTACAATTCAGGGTTTTTAAACGTAATATAGTTGTAGAATATGAAATTTTGCTGGTGCCAGCAATGTTGCTTTAGGGACTGTTCTGTAACATTTTCAAAGCATCAAAAGCTTTTAAGCCAAAAAGCATGATCAGTGTCTGCAGTATGTTGGTTTTGTTGTTTCATGGGTCAGATAAAATTTGCTTTGTTTCCTTTCATGTTGTTGTTTTTAAACATCTTAATGTGTTGAATATGGACTTATAGGGTATACTAGTATTTCTTTGAGATACAGGCTGAAGAGGAGAGAGTACTATATATTAAATACTAAAATTCATTTGTATAAAATAGCATCCATAGGCTCTCAATTACTGTCTCTTTAAATTTGTTTTCTTACAGCAAAGCAATTTTTTTTAAGGCACTGGGTTTTTCACAACCCAGGAAAAGAACATTTTACAAAAAATGTCATTGGGAGATAAGTCTAATTTTGCATACTTTGTACATACACCATATTAGGATTCATATGCTATATCTTAAGCTTTGCATCTTAAAAATAAATGAGTTTAATGTAAAAGGTTTTTATGTGAACACGAGTTTCCACTCAAGGTCTGGCCATGGGTGTTGCTGGAGAAAGTTCCTGAGTCAGTCTGGTCAGGTCATATACAGCATATGACTCAGGATTTGAAAAAAATCTTCTAATATATATTATAAATAAATATTGCTGCATTTAGTGTGAAATTATAGTTATTTAACCATTTAACTTTATTGCAGAATACATGTTCCAGTTATATTTAGGCTTAATTTGTGTGGTATCAAGCAATTTTATCATGTTGCAAAAGTCTAAAGTTAATAGTATCATATTTGCAATAAATTCTTTGGTAACCTGTCCCTTCTAAAGGAAACAAAATTATATTTTTGTCTGACCCAGACTTGAGTTAGAATTATCATTCTGAATTTCATAAATATTATGGCGAGGGAAATGGTCAGTCCAAAATTGAAAGATTTTGCTTCAAGACACTGAGCTGAAAAAGTTGGATGTGCAAAAGTATAGAAACATTGATAGAGTGAGTGTTCCTTGCTGCAGATAACTGCAGTAAACCATGTCTTTAGCTGCATTATGAAGATTGCTTCTTTCTTGCTGCAGAATAACGGTATGTATTCTCTCTCACTGCAGCTCCCAATGCTCTGTGTCTTAAAATCATTTAAAGCCTATAGCTTGCTTGGGGGAGTTAGTACAGGGGTTAAGGAAGGCTTTGCCGGAAGAAAATTGTAAGTCATAAGACTTTCTACTTGTGCATAGTTCGGTAGCCTCTTTAATGCATACTGATCCTGTTAAATAACCAAAAATTATTTTTTAAAGGAAATGATTAAATTGTCCAAATAACTGTTAAACACGTGACAGATCTATTTTATGGTACTGTGTTTGACAGTTAAACATTAAGTAAACATTTAATTGACTTTAAGCTCGAAATGTTCAAAATGTTCTAACCCTTGCTACAGAGTTTTCTGCAGCAAGTCAAGTATCATAATGTGTTTTTTTCCACCTGTAGCTTATCAGGCCCGGTCCAAAGCCTTCTAGCAGAGGGGATTGATTCCTGTCAGGGGTTGCTGCCAAGACATCGGAAGGATTTTTGACCAAGGTTTTCAAAAGCTTAGTGTCACATCTGCCATTTGATTTAGGAGAGATTTTGGATGCAGAGCCTGGCATTTATTGTTCTTTGTGTGGCTGTTTTGTTTGTTTTGTCTTTGTCTCTTCTAGAATTGAGCAGTGTTCACACTAGTTTTTAAATGGTTGAGTGGATTATATATTTTACATGACCATGTTAATTTAAATTAATATATTCCCATTAACTTTTAATCATAAAATAGTGTGGACACAGCATGTCTTCTAATTGGTGATTAACCCCTTAAAATTTATGAAATACATTCATGTAGGATAAGAATTTGCATTTTGTTTTTATAAATTAACTGATTTTTGCTTTGTTTTGTTAACTGGGTGTTAGGTGACAAGTATGATTTTAGCAAAATATATCTAAGGGGTTAATCTACTTGAAACAGAAAATGGGTGCAAAAATCCACACTCTAAATTTAACAAAAATGTCCTGCTTACAGCTCTGATTTGTTTTTAAATTGCAATAGGTGTCTTGGCATCTTTGAATTTGCACCATTGATTAAAATTTCCAAAGTTACGAATGCTTGTGTGCAAAGAGAAAAATTTTTTTACATATAGAGGGAAATTATAAAATT